>JAUELF010266791.1:0-11064 GCA_031471495.1 Clinocardium nuttallii | reverse complement strand
TTGTCCATATTAACTATGCCATATATTTTCAAATTACATATGCCCCCTATTCCACCAGCGCTTTCAGCGCTTTGATTTATGTTTATATCAGTAAATTGGCACGATAGAAGAAGGATTTTCTGTGTTTTATTTTAAGTCAGCTCGCGACAACAGCTTTACAGCGTATCATTTCATTAAAATTCTGCCTGATATATTTTTCTTAGATTTTAATAAATTGCAGAAGAAATGGTATTAATTATGATGATTTATTTGAAAGAAATATCAAGGGTAGTTTGTTCAGTCACTAAGAAAAATAAAGTAATTGGTGTATTACTCTTTCATCGAGTTCATTAAACATAAATGAACTAAAATTACAAAATGCCGTAGCAACATTGAACTTAAAGACCCCCACCTCGCTTTAGAAATTCCGTAAACGTTTAGTCTTCCGTTCAGCACACTGATGGTGAACTAGATTAAACATCATTGTTATTAAAAGGTTAGTCAACTCGGCGCGGGACCTTTAGATATGAATGCAAATATTTGTCTCTCATTATAATTTATTTACTGAACAAAAATATGATATCCGATCTAAGAGACACGAAACTTACAAATAGATATGCCTACTTTAAAAACGGGTGGGTATGGGGTTAATCTGCAATCCAAATAGGGGTATTCCCCGTTTTGCCACACATTAATGTAAAGAGTTTTAAGAGAATATGGTTCTAGATTTTCATCATAAGTAAAACAACTTCTAAATAGGGCTCTTGCAAGACTGTGCGTGTGAATAGGCTTCACTCAGTATTTACTATTAAAATGCATATGTCAAAAGCCGCCCTTTGCGATTTCGGTTCTTATTAACTCTCCGGTTTTGCATCATTTAACCCATTCTCAAATACAACAAATCTGCAGCAGACGACTTTGAAGACGTTTACATGTAGTAACAAATATGGAAAATCTCTATAAATGAATATATAATTACTGAAAATAATTGAAAACAGTGTGGCTAATGGAGAAATTGCTCGTCTTGAGCAGTTTCTCCTTTGGCCACAATGTTTTAAAGAATTGTCTACAGCAGATGCGTCAAAATGCAAGATGGAAAAGGGTTAAAGTTACAATAATCTTACATTAGTTGGGCTAAACTTTTAGGTGCTTTGTTAGAAGATGCACATGTGTCTGTATACCATATATATATTTGCGCATTGACTGCCTATGTATTAAGACCCCAAATCGCAATAGCCAGGTTATAGCTCTCGAGGTATAACTTAGTTTGACGCAAAATAACCTTTTCTCACGTGCAGACTTATTTTCACACAGTCTGTAGCAGACGACCTCTGAACACGGTTTGACCAAAGCAGAAATTGCTCACAATGGGCGATTTCTCTTTTGCAACAAAGTTTTCAATTATATTTATAAATTTTACTTTAATATAAAGACTTTTACATAAGTCTAGATAGTTTCAAAATCGTCCGCTGTGTATTTAGTGTATGTCTGACAGGTATATAAATCACGCTTTATGTCTTCCGGCTTTGCAAGACGTATAAAAGTTGGCATCCAATGATGTACACTTACAGTAAAACGTCTCTGTGGCAAACTGGTCAGTGTGACCGGTTTTGGGGCGGGAGAACAAGGTTCAATCCATACTTTAATCAAAGCACTGAAAGTGCTCACAGCAAGGGGCTAACTGCGGCTTACATTTGGACATGGATTTACCGATCACAAAAGTCTAACTTGAACACTTTACAATAGCACTGTGTTATGTGCATATTTTGAATGATAAAGGAGTTGGATAGTTTCTGCTGAGCACACGTCCCGTTTTTTTCTCTAAGCAATTTACACATATACATGTCATATCAAAATCACAATGATAAATATGTTGAGAGTCCAATTCTACTATAAGAGCATAAATACAATTATGTGTTATCTACATTTTCTTTAGCTGAATATAACTGAAATATTGTATATGCGACGTAAAACATCATACAAACGAACTAATCAATTTCTTAAAGTGTTTTACAACGCGTAGGTAAACAGTCTTAACGAGCCCCCTGCTAAAAAAGAAGTGTAATGGATGTCCTCCTAGTGCTCATGTTAGTGGGGATAACATTACGACTGGTGCATCGATTGCAGGATAAATACTACCGGAAGTTCTTGTAAATCCCAGGAAACGCCGTGAATGTTGAAAGTGGACTCAAACATCATACACACATACAATTAAGTGAAAACGCTACCAGTTTAAATAGTGACTAGTACTCGCACATGAGTCGTCTTGCGAGAAAACCAACAGTGTGGTATCTGCGTAAAGTTTCAATACGGAGCAGCATAAGCATGCCGCGCAAGCTAATCTGGCCAGACACTTTTCGCCTCTTGTGTATTTTCTGTTTCAGGAATCATTACTCTATACCTCTATCGCTCGGAGACGGAATGTGTCGGCCGGATCAGTCTGTGCGGATAGCGCATGCTGATCTGGTCGATACATTACGCAGATGACATAATGTTGGTTTTCTCGCGAGACAGCTCAAATGTTGAACACATTAAATGTCGAATAAGGTAAGTACAAAAGAGACCAATGACACGTTAGATTTCTTTTTATTATAACTATTGCGATGTATTACGAGTTTTATACCGTATCGGATTTTCGATGATGGGGAAAATTGTAAATGTGTTAAATGTTTTGCTGTTAATATATATCAAATGTTTTTACGTAGTTTTCACAACACGTAATTTGAATTAAAAATGTTTGTTTTCTTTTGATTAGTCGCTTCTCTTACTCTCTCATTCCAATTCAATTCAATTCTGAGGTAATACAATATGAATCAAATATCTGCTAAACAGTGTGCCGGTGGAAAAACACGGTGTAAAGGTAAAATATACTATTGAGAACGTGGTAACTTTCGCTGATTTTATTGAAGTCGCGAACTACGCAAACATTTCCACGAAGCGAACATTACCACTTATACAGTACATCGTTTCCAACAGTTGTCCAGTTAATGAGTTATATTTCGACTACAGAATATAAATGGTAGTAAATGTGCTTCGCCCAAGGAATCCCTCCCCACATTACAGCCGCGACCCGTTTAATTCAATTTGTCATTTAAACAACTTGCATATTTGTTTGTGTGGTGTTTTATACGTGGCTTTCTACAAATTTCAACTGTATCACTCGTTTCTAAGGTAAGTTACTAGCGCTACTCATTTGTCCTGGCACCAGTTGTAAGGATAATCCTTCAAGCCTGAGTGCCCAGTACGGAATTCCATTCCTAACATTCTTCACATATTTTAAGTATTTGGTATGGTCTTGTCCAGCTTTACAATTGAAAGAGTACATAAATTATGCTGCACAAAATGGATTCTATCAGTGAATAGGTTTAATCAGTTTTCAAATCATAACTTTCCCGCCTTTCTGCTATGGCTTAAGGTCTAGATTAGTTGTCATGTCAGGGAGTGCATGTTGAGCGAAAAGAGTACGCTCGTGAATGTTTACGAGTGGTAATTATAATTCTCTCCCATAGCACTTGTCTAACATAAAAAAACCACCACATGACCCGGAAGTGTCAAACAATCAGAGCAATCACATGTTCTAAACAAACACTTGTTCCTAGATGTTTACAACATTTGGTAGCTTTGTGCCTGTGTAACATTACAGCTTGAAAAATTGTCATTGACCGAGATTGTGTCATCTTAAATATAAAGATCAGATACAGGCCCTGCCCGAAAGTGTGAACCGAATCTGAAAGATATATCAGGTAAATCAAAATCACATCAAACAAACTTTACCAACCAAATCAGTGTGATGGGGGCAAAAAGCCCATATCCCAAAAAACATCATTAACTATTAACACAATCGAATGTTTATCATTCAAAATAGTTAAACAAAAAAGAATAGACAATTTCACCCCAATACATGTACTTATATTAATTTATAGACGAGTAGAAGTTCAAGTTTGTCACTTAATCTTTTGGTGTAATGGTAGTAGGTCTATACTAAATACATTTGATCTCACAGTAGCAATGTGTTACAGTATATTAGTTTATGAAGCTTTTACTGATAAAGGAACTGCAAGATGTAAAGGGTTTTGGGTTTACATATTCCTTGTAGTTGTCATGTATATTCATCATGAGAGCATTCGAAACACTGGTTAAGCGTTCACGTTATTATACAATTTATAATTCAAAGCGGTATTGACTTGCTGGGTTTTAGAATCGCATAAATCATCGACCAAATGCATGATACTTCATTTGACAAAAAAAAAACACTTGAACAATGCGTTATCAGTATTGTAAATTTGTCACATCTGTCAACTAGCATACTCAGTGATATTTGGATGACAGACAGATATCGGTAGGATAAAATGATAAATAATAAGAAATGCCCTCACGGAATGCATCATAAGTGTTGCAAAGGTCTTGTGTTTTTTGCTCCACTGGCTAAAAGCCATTTGACCTTATGCCATGGCTAATTTGCACGTCGTGCGTGTGTACGTGCGTTTGCTTCAAAATTCTCATCTGTTACCGCTGGGCCAATTGGGATGACACTTCGCGGGTTGCATCCTCTCTTTGTTCCTTAAGGGGGTTTTGACCGATTTTCCACTAATTTTGTAGAAATGTTCTTATCAAAAAAGGCTACATTCTCAAGTGGTTACCAAACTATCATACATGCTATTCATTTATTTCGTTACCGTGAATCTAGATATGAATTTATTTTCAAGGCATATTCTTAAGTTCGGAAGAAATCAATGCAACGGGTGACTTTAACAGTAATAATGTTATATTTAAGAAAAATAGAGTTCCGTTTTACACTGGAAACAAGTCTGAAACAAAATGTTAGCAGTCCGCACAGGCTAATCCGGGCCGACATATTCCACAGGAGGCGCAAAGTGTCTGCCCGGATTAGCTTTCTCGACATGCTTTGCTGATCCGGGTCGATACTTTACGCAGAGTCCACACTGTTGGTTTTCTTGTGGAACGGCTCATATGTGCGTGTTTTAGCACTACTGGCATGTTATTCACAACGATGTATGAACCACCATTTAATGTAGTACTGTACACGGTGCGACTCTTTGAATAGCGTGACTATTGTGAAAATGACGTCCCCTTTGAGTAACACAAATCTTGCTTTGACAACTATAACTGCGTTTATAAATTCGGCATAGTAAGCCCTCATAGGTATCACACCAGACATATTGCTATAGATTCAAGATTTCAAGATTCAAATATTTTATTTAAATATCTAGGCCACCGTTCCATTATATAAACAATACGTACATTGTTTTGCTCCACTAAATACAATTAGTTGTCTTTACCTTTAGTTGTTATGTAACAAAACATATACAATAGATCTATATGAAAATGTAAAATAAAAAATCGAAAATGTTGTCACTATCTCATATATGTCATTTTGTCTCGTAAGTAAACGGTAACACTAACTGTATGTGATAATACAACACCACAATATAAGCCCACCTTAGTAAAATGGTACATCTCAAGAGTGTAAGGTCATATCAGCCTGTGTATTAAGATTGCCTTATCAGAACTCGTCATGTACTTCTAAAATGGTCTGGTAATTGAGTTGCAAAACGTGCAGATCTTTAGCCGACTGCGTGGATGCGTTGCCTTATCTAGACCATGGTGTACCTTTTTAACATTGGCAGTCTCATTAAAATTATGTCGATATACATGTACGTTTTACTCTACCTCTTGGTCAAGGTAACTTCCCCATTTCCATACTTAACACTTTCCCTGATAGGGACGACATTCGAAGCAATTGCAGAAGACGGCTTTTGAAAACATGGAGTGGCAAAAAGAACATTTGCTCATAATTAGCAAGTTCTACTTCTGCCATATTAATTTCAACTCTATTCAATAATTGTACTTCTATTAAAACAAAGTTCAAGACATTGGGCTGAATGTCTTCAAAGTATTCTGCTGCAGATTTGCTGTATTTGAGAAAGGTTAAAAGTCAGATAGCTCCTCAGTACAAGACTTTCTAACAGCAATGTGGGGGGATAAGAACCATCTTCAAGGCACCTCCTTAAGTGGAGGTCACCGCGATGCATTGGTCATTTACCCTATGAGGCTATGTGAACATCTGAATATCAGTCGATCACTTTTATTGTTGTATTGTTCCAAAAAGAGGTCATCGTGGTTCGTTACGAGTTTACCTTATGGGGCTATTGGGACCACACAGCGTCCATCAAGCATACTTATTGTTATTTTAATTACAATTTCAGTTACTCACGACACCTTGGGTTTCTTACCACACGTGATGTTGGTTATTATTGGTTATATTTATCAGTCAAAATCAGTTGCTAAAAAGTGGGACGGACTTATTGTCTCTTCTTTCGTTAAACCCTTTGCTCTGGCCAAAATCGGAACTTTAAAAACGAAGGCTTTAGCAGTTAACCCGTTTT
Organism: Clinocardium nuttallii; assembly: GCA_031471495.1. Taxonomy (NCBI): domain Eukaryota; kingdom Metazoa; phylum Mollusca; class Bivalvia; order Cardiida; family Cardiidae; genus Clinocardium; species Clinocardium nuttallii. Next base: position 4,678 of record JAUELF010266791.1, on the reverse strand, counting down.
GAAAACAGCGTTGTAAAGGGAGAAATGACAAATGTCTTCTTTTCCAATAATGCTTTCATAAGTTGTCTTCTATAGAGGAATGAAGCTTCGTCTGAATCACGGAAAAGGATATTCTGTTTCTGGTATTTTAAAATATTACTTATACATGTATCTACTGTTGATTTACTTGATTAAATCGTTAACACGTTCTTGTTTGATAACTCTTTTTAAATAATATTTAGTTCAAACCATTTGTCCTAAAAGAAGCTCAAACTAAACATACTTTGATCTTAAACGGTAGCATAATGTATACAATATGCAGAGCATCAGTCTGGTGTTAAACACAGTACTTTGTTTTTGTTTTACTATTTTAACTGATCCATTTCTTCTTATTCTAAATTGCTTCCCTAAATCGTTTGCTACCGACACGTGTCACATCGTCCGTATCACGGAGAAAATTAATGGATATCCATTTCATTGTGGTATTTTACTTTATTTTGTTCAAATTAATAACCATTAGAGAAGCAGAAATTCGGCATATGAGCGGTCCCGTGAGAAAACCGACATAACGGCCTCTGCGTAATGTATCGACTCAGATCAGCTTGCGCAGTCCGCGCATGCGCATCCGGGCCGACACATTCCGTCTCAGGGGATAAAGGAATAGAGTAATGATTCCTGAAATAGAAAATGCACAGGAGGCGAAACGTGTCTGCCCGGGTTAGCCTGCGCGGTATGCTTAGGCTAATCCGGGTCGATACTTTACGCAGAGTTCACAATGTTGGTTTTCTCGCGGGACGGCTCATATGTTGTTGAGAACGCTAACCGAGTACGTTCAATTAATAACTATGCCAAATAACGTTTAACGTCGCTTTCAACGGTAGGCTACCGTAGATAATTGAGCCGTTCCAGGAGTAAAACCAACAGTGTGGACTTTACGTAAAGTATCGATCCAGATCAGCCTAATCATGCCGTGTATGGTGATCTACGTCGCTTTCAACAGTACCGTTTATATAATTGTAACATCGTGACTATACTCAGTGTCAATAAATTAGAGCTCTAGATAAGGGGCATTTTGCATGTTATAAAATCCTAATTTGACCCTCTTACCTTATGATGTGGGTACTCAAAAGAATCGTCTCAGTGAAACGATTCTTTTGAGTAACCACAACAAAGAGTTTTCTTTAATAATAAGAGAGAAATTGCGTAAATTACCAGTACTGCGGGAGAGCCACTACAACAATATATAAAGTATTTGATACGACCCGACCGCCGGATTCGAACCCTGATAGCCTGGTCCTAAGGCAGCGTTAAGCCCCGTACTATTGTGTACACCACTTTCCTTGTTTCTCCCAGTGCTTGTATTCTAGGTGTTCATTTTGATGTTTTCTTTTACAGGCTGTACATCATAATCAGACCCATTTTAAGGTGAATTTATAGAAGTTGCTTAGACTAATTGATCGGCGTTCTGCCAAAGAAAATCAGGCATCTCCGACCAATGTTGATTCAGAACAGCCAGCGAATCTGCATAGTCTTATCTTGATCTACACTGTTCGCCAATTAGTCGTATCCATTTAGGTCATATAGCGCATTCATTCGCGTTCAAGATATGTATCTTTCTACAATCAGTGTAATAATTACGCTAAGGTTGGTTTTCCTGGAGCACCGTTCAGTTACGCACCGGTTTGTAATGGTATGCACTCTACAATGAATACGATGTCCTATCATTTATTCGTTTATGAAAGGTTGAATGTTTTAAAATATGTAAATACCTTTCATGAACTTGTATTCGTGTTCGCCCATACAAACTACCATAGATTAAAGATAGCGAATCTACTTTCGATTACCTCTAGGTTTACATTGAATTGATCTTTCACTAGATTAATTGCGGACGCCTATGCAGCAGACGAAAACATTGTGGCAATATGTTCAACTCTTTTCGATAATCATAGGGATGTTCCGTTCTTTTCCCTTAATATTTCCAATGTCGTCTGCTGCAGAGTTAGGGGTAAAGTCACCTCTAGAATTAAAGATTATTTTCGGATGGTAAAAGACCCTTTATGCAAATAAAAGTGAACGTTTTGGTCAGAGTTACTCGACATGTGCGCTTTCTCAACAGTTTACAAATGTCATCTTTTGCAGAAGCAGTTCTGTCAAGAAAGAGTTTAATCCTTTACCTGGTAGAGGATTTTGTGCGGCTTTTCAACGGACGACATTTGAATACATCATGGGAAATCGAGAAATGACTCGGTTTAAGCAATTCCTCCTATTCCAACAATGTTTTCATCTTTTGGCATTACATTATAAATCCCAAATTTTCAAATGTTAAATTGTTTTTTCTAAAATGTTGTCACAGCAAACGACTATGCGTGTATCATTTTCAAATTAATTATTAATGTAATTTGCATAAATATAAAAAAGGCAGACATACATACGCGAAGTATCTATGCATGAAAGGTTTTTATTAAGCTTAAAATGTTAATTATTTCCCTTATGTAGACGCATGATGACAACTCTGCAGCTGACGACTTTTAAATATATGGCTACAAAAGGAGATATTAGTAAATAATGAACAGGTCATAGTTCAATATTTTCTAAAGCCCAATGTAAATCCCATCCCTCATACAGACGCATTTTGACGCCTCTGCAACCGACGACTCTGCAGCAATTTCTGATTTTGCCGCAAAATATTTAACTATATTATAATGTTCATTGGCAAAGATTTGTTTATATTTTGCTAAATTTAGTTCAAAGTTTTCTACTGCAGATTTGATGGGGGAAGGGTTACGTTTAACAGTGCTATGAAAGGGTTAGATGTTTATCGCTAGTTACTTACACATGAGATTTAAGTTCTGAAATATTTTTGTTATATAATAGTCATACCGATTAATTGGTTGGGGTTAACGCCGTTTCAACACTTTTTCAGTCATATCACGACGGCCAGTTCGACTATCAATGCGTTTCCTGGCTTTCTCACACCAGTTATCCACACAACAGTCTTTCCAAGCAGCTCTCTGCTTTTCCACATAGACTGTCAACCCATTGAATGAAGACGAATGACGCTTGTCAAAATGACCTTTGTCAAACGACGGAAGGAATGTTGGCTTATCTTGGGTTCGAACTCACAACCGACTGAGCCGTCGTTGCTCGGCTCATGATATAGTATTCGACTTCGAATAGAAAATACAGATATTTTTCTAACACAGTTTTTAATGCAAACATACGCTTTTTTTCAACTGTGTTTATGCATATATTATTTTTTAAAAGTGGTTAATTTATTTATTGGAGTTTAAACTCGTGTTCAACGATATTTCAGTTATACGTATTTCTCACCAATTATTTCAACATTGTGCACACATTAAGATTTATTAAAACTCAACATGTAACATTTCTTTCTTTCTGTGTTTTCAAAGCAGACGAAATATGAAATTCAAAAGGAAAATAACGTTACATTCAGACATTGAAAACATCTGGACAAAAACATGAGAAATGTTAAAATAAATGTATAGAAAGAGCAACGCTACAGCAAACCCAACCATAGGTTTATTTTCGATCGCTGTAGATCCAGATCACTCTGCGAATCCGTGTTGTATGATCTAAATATGCACTGTTCGTCTATAAGTAAAAGAAACGTTCATGGCCTGACACACAGTGTAAATTTAGATCACATAGTAGGTATTCGCAAACTGATCTGTTTCTACACTCGTCACACATATTCCGATGTTGCGTTTCGAAGAGCATCGCTCAAATGTTGAATATACTTGAAAACATTGGCGCAAACTATGGCGCAAACTGTTTTCTTTTGCCAAAATATTTTCAAACGTTTGTTAACATTCGTCTGTATGTGGAATATAGTTAAAGAAAAAAATATCCAACACTAAAGAGATTTAAATAAATTAACGCACCTGTTATCGATGAGGTACATACACTCTACTCCGTCAAGTTGACATATGAGGCCACAGTCGAACAATTTTAACGCATGACATGGTATTAACCGAATACTTTTGGTATAAGTCTACACTATTGACCCCTTATCCTGACCTCCGCCCAAATCTCTATATTATTATGTAATGGGGTTTTCATCAAAGAAGATGTATAGTCAAATCTTTGTAGAAGATCCAGATCTTAACAGATTTAACATGTTTGTAAATGACAAATTATTTCCAATATGTACAAAACATATGAGTTAATTCCTTCACCTTTTAAAAGCGTATACATATGTTTTCATAAATACTGATAAAACGTATTTGCTTACAGCACTGTGCATTGACTGTGCTACAAAATGCACCCACTTATTAACATACAACGTCTTAAATCAAGCATATACGTTATAAATTAAATAATTAAACGTTTATAACGTTGTTTTTGTTTACCCAGGGATCATTAATAAGTGAACTGTAGCCGTGATTTAACTGAAATAATGTTGAAAGCGGCGTAAACCCCCAATTAAACAAACAAACAAACAAAATAATAACGTTGTTGAAAAAAATGTAACGTATTGCTACGTCCTTTGTTATAGCCCCACGGGCAAAATGTTACATGCTGATTCTGTGTCTAAATATGAGAGATCACGTAGCTCTAAGGTTGTGAGCTAATCAAATCTACGAGAACACGAGTGTATTAACAAAACAGGCTTAACCCAATTCCCGAGGACGAGGGTATGGTCTTTGTTTACAATAGACTGGGGGGGGGGGGGGGGTTA
>JAUELF010266780.1:0-11064 GCA_031471495.1 Clinocardium nuttallii | reverse complement strand
GGTGTTCGGGGAACACACCATTTGTGCAGTACCAGATAATTGACACTTCCCCCTTGCAAACAACTATTGACAACATTAAAAATGATCTATGTTCTGCATTCAAGGAAAAGATGAGCTTAACACATTATGAACTCACTTATGAAACCTGCAGCAGATTGTTTGCCTTTAAATAAATATACTAGAGCAAATGTAAGGAATATAACTGAAAGAGATTAGCCCATCTTTTTGGGGGGAACTAATTTATCCTTTTCCAACAATGTTTTATGAATTTTTCATAAGTTCGCATCCATTTCTGAAAGTACTAATTTAGGTTATGAAGTTAACAATTATTCTTTGATTAGTCCCCACGTTTTCATCACTGAAATATTACTGGCAATAACCGCAACTTAAATTTACCCTTTCCCCAAATACAACAAGTCTTCAGCGGATGAGTTTGAACATATACGGCAAATGTATGGAAGATCGTTTATCAAATAATGGTTTATACAAATAATGTATATGTCCGACATTGTCGCATTGCGTATAGGCATTGGTACGAAACTGACATCGTCAAATTGCGAAAAAGTCATTGGTACGAAACTGACATCACCAAATTGCGAAAAAGTCATTGGTACGAAACATACAGGCTATCTACATTCCTGTAACCCCCGTTGTCATCTAAATATATAAAATAAAGTTTGTAAATAATTCAATAACTTCTTCATAGATATAAACATCGATGCTGTTTACATGTTGGATTAAATAACTTTATATACATAATATAAAAGTTGCTTTCTCTACGAAATGTCGATTATGTTCTATTTTCTCAATTCAACGACACAGTCAGTTCTCGAATTGACCTAGTTTGTGTATATGTCTCGGTGTATTAAGTGTTGTTTAAAACAGCGTGGCGTGTAGGAATATACATAATGATGTTTAATACCGAAATATTTGTATTTCTTAAAATAAAACTCATTTCATAAGCGCAAAAACATATTCAGTTTGGAAATAAAAACAAACTATTCTTCATTCAAATGATTGTACATGATGAAAACACGTAAATTATGAGTTTACATTGATTTTTTGCGAAATGCATTGACTAGCGCATGTATGAAAAGATCATGTAGTTTTTAGAGAGCATGTGAGTAAAGGGCATATTCCATTTGGGTCATGTTCAATCCCATAGGAAGACCGTTTATTATATCATAATAATCACCTTCCAAAAACTAAAATATTCTGGTCTGAACTGTAACAAGAGAGCTGCAAGCAAACCCCAATACTCATCTACTTTTTGGGGCATTACTGAATAATTATAAAAGCTTGGTATAGACAAGTGTTATTATTCCCAGCAACATGTGCACCAAGTTTCCTTTAAAAATCTTTAATGGTTTTTGAATTATGAGGTAAGGTTAAAGTTTTGTGACAAAGTAGACGCCAACAGACGAGCTAAAGATGCTCATTTAAAATTTGTTTCTTTTAATTGTATTGTTTTGTATTCATTGAATTGTAATTCATGGCAATACCATTGATTGAAAACATATTTCTAATACTATTGATTGAAAACATTGAGGCAAAAAGAAAAATTGCTCATTATAAGTAATTTCTACCTTTCACAAGTGTCTCGATGTGGGAAAGGGACACTAGGTAGAGCAGTTGTAATGCTCTGTCCTACAACCCTGAGAGCAAAGAACGGTAACCACTACTACCATTTTTAACCCTTTCCCACTTTGAGGTATACTTTGACACCTCTACAGCAGACCGCTTTTTGAAAACATGATGACAAAGGAAGAAATTGCTCAAAAAGAGCAATTTCTTCTTTGATCACAATGTTTTTGACTCGATTCAATAATCGTACTTTCATTTATAGTAATTTGAAATGAAAATAGCGAGGCTACACTACTAGATTTGGTAGGATATCATAAAGAAGAAAGATCTGACATGTAAAAGATAAAACATCTTTACCCAAAAGGATGTTTTTGTTGATTGCTAAATATACCATTATAGTGATATATAGACAGACCTACCATTTCTTCACTTTACACGGGTTTATCATATAATCATCTTTATTGGAATTCAGTATGCCTTTTGGATTGGAAGATTCGGGGTTAAAAGCTAGAATCTGAGCCCCACACTCATCTGATGCATAGTTCTTGTTCTTTTTCTTCAATGTATAGTTCGTTCTCTGTTTTGGTGTGGGTAAGACAATTTTATTTGTACTTTCCTTTTTCACAGCTGAAACAGATGTATGTATGTATATATATATACATTAACCTTTACCGGTCTAGATAAGTAGGAATAAACTGGTATTACAACCCAGTTTATCTCTTTTCACTTTTAACCCTTTCCCTCCTATAAAAAATCTGCAGCAGATGACTTTGAAAACATAGTGACAAAAACCTGAAAAATCTGCATAAAAGATAGCTTAATGTTTTCATGAGCAATTTCACCTTTGGCCACAAGGTTTTCAAAAGTCGTCTGCTGCAGATGCATCAAAATGCGTCTGCAGGTGGGAAAAGGTTCAAGCAAACCCTATGCTGTGGCTACTCAAAAAAAATCGTCTCACTGAGATAAGTACCTAGTGTTTAAAGGTCAAATAAGGAGTTGATTGGAGTTTAATGACAACAAGAGCTGTCGGAGGACAGCGCGCTCGACTATTCCACTGTTTAAGTTACTGAGATATGAAGTCCAAAAAGGGCCATAACTTGCATAAAATGCTGGTTAAAGTTATTGAACTTGATTGGTTACATAGGTTTGATGGTTGGAAAGGGCTGTATAAAGTTTCAATGCAATGCATTAAGTACTAACTAAGATATGGTCTCTTAATGTAGTTGCATGCAAAACTTTAACCAGAATTTATAAGTCAAAAAAGACCATAAAATGCAGGATAGAGTTATCTAACTTGAAAGTCACCATAATTGTGATAGTTGGGAAGGGTTGTATAAAGTTTCAAAGCAATGCATCAAGTAAATACTAGGTTATCGACTCTTGATTAAGCTGCATGCAAAACTTAACCCTTTCCCTGATAAGACATTTCTGCAGCAGACGACTTTGAACAGTTTTGTCAAAACACAGAAAATCTCTATAATTAAATGGATGACCCATGTCTTAAAGTGGAAAACATTGTGGCAAAAGGAGATATTTCACCTTTTGTGCAATTTCTTCTTTTGTCACTATGTTTTCAAAAAGTCGTCTGCTGCAGAGGCATCAGAAAGCGTCTATATAAGGGAAAGAGTTAAGTTACCAGTACTCCTGGTCAATTTATCCTGCTGCTAGTGAGTCGGTCGTTATGCTTACACCAAAATAATGAGCGCTAAGGAGGGCAGGACATTACTACCTTTATTTGGTATGGCCCTTTTGGGGATCAAACTATGTATCAACCAATTAAAAAATAGTTGTTCATGTTTAACTATAGTACGAGTCAAAGGCTACTAAGGCAAAACTATGAAAAAACCCAATTAACTTCCAGAAAAGGTTGCAGTCTACTCATACTGGCAGATGCTTAAGTTCCCATTGTGATTATAATAACTGTTAACTATCATCAAAACCTCAAAAACTTGAGTGGCATTCGGGTATTGCTCATCTTTGAACAAACCAGGTCTTGAACCCACAAGGAAGACATGTTTACCCCTACACCACTAAGCCAGCCAAGTAAGCCTGACGAATAGCGATACATATTTTTTATTAAACCAGGTCTTTTACGCCTACACCACTAAGCCAGCGAAGTAAGCCCGACAGATAGCGATAAATTTGTCCAAGAATTTTTTTAAAAAAAATCCCTACCTTTAGCAGATTCGTGTCTACTAGTAGTATCCCCATGCCCAGCTTCCGAGTTTACTCCTGTCACATTGGATACTGAGGCATTCAGCTGGATAAACAGAAATAACATCAGTGTAATAACATGAATGTTTTCAATTCAATAATATTTACTAATCAAAAGTTTTCAAAGGAAAAAATATGGATTTGAAGCTTCTGCAGCAGAAGACCTTTGAACAATATTGTAAGGATAGGAATCCTATCCCAGACAGGTAAACATTAATGGCCAATGTTATATTTTTTTTAGCACAGATATTATTATATTATATATTATTTATACTATACTAAAATAATGGATAAGTAAACAGGAACTTTGTCTGAAAATATCTCTTATTACTTAATTTTAATCTATGATATTGTGATATTGGTACCCAAAACAATTCTTGTCAGTAACTACAGCATAGAGTTTGGTAGTCAATAAGCATTCGAGAAAACAAAACATGCCCTTTATTTAACTCTTTCCCACCAACAGACGCTTCTTGATGCCTTTTCTGGAGACGACTTTTGACTCATGGGCAATTTCTCCTTTTGCCACAATGTTTTCAACTCTGTTCAATGATTAAACGTTCACTTATGTCATCTGCTGCAGATTTGTTGTAAGTGGGAAAGGGTTAAAGCACTAGAAAACAAATAAATAATTTCATCCCACTCACAGCCTCATGAACTTTGGATGAAGCATCCCCACCAGTTTTTGTTGTACCATCGGCAGACGAGACGGCTCGTGTGGGCGAGGCTGTCTCTGGGGACTGACCCTCCCTGGGCGATCCCTGGGCCACAGATTGCTCATCAGCACCAACCTAAAATAGATAAACATATCAGTATAATATAAAATATAACCTGATAAGAAGTCTATGTGTGATGGACAGGCAACGAAAAAAGCAATTATGTAAGAGTCTTGGATGCCTTACAAGTATGTGATACAAAAACTGTCATCATTGGCAAATACCTTATACAGATCTCTTTTGACACCTGCACAGCAGATGACTTGTCAACATATTATGGCAAAAGGTGGATAGTAAAATTCCCTCTAGTTTTTAAAACTGCATTATGATACAGGAAATAGATTGGGCAATAACATTTAGTCTGCAGGCTCTGTAATGTAATATCAAACTTTATTGCTAAGATGAGGTAATATAAATAAATGCATACTTGTGCACAATTAATTTAAACATATTATGGCAAAAGGTTAATAGCGTAATTCCCTCAAGACTTTAAAACTGCTATACAGGAAATGAATGGGATAATAAAATTTAGTCTGCAGGCTCTGTAATGCAACTATCAAACATTACTGCTAAGAAGAGGTAATATAAATGCGTACTTGACTAGTCATTCTAGAGGGAGATCCTGGTATAGAGTACATGCTTTCATCTTTTGTTATGGCAGTAGAGGGGCGGGGTGTACTTGGGTCCTTGACAACAGCCTCAGTTACGTATTTCTCTGCACAGCCAATGAGGGCTTCAAAGAACTCCAGGAATGACAACTGAAAATAGAAACATAACGGCTCCAGCTATGCAAATCTTAACTGTGGTTTAGATGCAACCAGTGAATATCTTGATCATTCTGTGGCCCTGTACTGCAGCAGTTAGAAGAATCTTCAGGCACATTTCCCCTTTGGATTATAGATTGCAACGAAGCGAAGGTCGATATTTTTCTTCACATATATCTTAAATAATGCGTAAGACTAGAAACCGAACTAGTAGTGTAATATGATATTTGTGTAATGGCATTTTTACACTTCCAGAGAGGACTTTATGTGATAATAAGGGTTAAAATCCATAAATAGCAGTAACACAAGATCATCTTAGCAATTTGTAGTCATATAACATTATTTGTTTTATTAGAAGGTTTATTAAAGCCTTAACTTTTTCCCACATATAGACGCCTTTGCAGCAGACAACTTTCGAAAACAAAAGGAGAAATTGCTCATTATAAGCAATTTCTGATTTAATAGCCATTATTTGATAAATCAAGTTTATTTTTTTATAGGTTTGATTTGTAATTATAAATTGATTTGTAAATTATAACAAATGTCCCATCAATTTGGGATCATATCCCTCTTATGTGTTGTCATGGATTTACATACCTCAAGTTCTAGGTTATAACATCCCTCTCCGTCCGTCACATTGGGATCGTCTGCAGATAAAACATCTATCACATCTTTAGGTTTCAGATCATTGTTCACTAACTTCAGGTCCTGGAAATAGCAAACAGTTTAATCAACCCTCTTATACAACAAATCTGCAGCAGATGACTTTGAAAATTTAGGCAAAAACATGGAAAATCCCCATAATTGAGGGTATTATAACTGTCAGAGAAAAAAGTTGAAATCATTCAAATCATTGCCATGAAAAGGGAAAAGGAGGAATTGCTCATTTTGGCAATTTCTTCTTTTGTAACATTGTTTTCGAACTTGTCTGCTGCAGAGGCATCAGAAAGTGTATTTATGGGCGGAAAAGTTAAAAGATTTATAAAACATATTATTATGAAGATTTTTTATAAAATATCTAAGGATGAGAAAAATCAAAATTTTCTAGTGAGAAATAATTCCCATGGATGATCAGTAAGAAAAACATTTTAAAGCATTTGACATAAAAACCTGTATGGGCGATATAGTTCATGCCATAAAAATATCAATTTGTAATAAATGAATGTAATAAAACATGATATTTATTACCTTAATCATGTATAAAAATTCTCTCATCTTGAAACTGTCATCATTGGGAGTTTTCTAGGAAAAAAATGGAAAAACAAACACAATTATTATTTTTCTTGGCATAAGATAGAGATATAAGTTCCCTAGGGTTTGTTTAAGGTCAAAAGGTGTTTTACGCTGCTTTCAACAGTATTTCAGTCATATCACAACATTTCCATGCTAAATTTACCATGCACCATCACTTGCATAAATAGTGACAAACATATTTTGACAGAGCTATAGTTCTTTAACCCTTTCCCTCATACAACAATTCTGCATCAGACGACTTTGAACATATTTTGTCAAAACATAGAAAATCTCAATAATTGAACGGATTACCTATGACAAAAAGTGGAAAACATTGTGACAAAAGGAGAAATTGCACGTTTTATGCAATTTCTTCTTTTGTCACTATGTTTTCAAAAGGCGTCAGAAAGCGTCTATATGAGGGAAAGAGTCAAAGCAGACGAAATTTTAAAACTCTACATCCATCAAACGGTGTATTTACTGGGAAGAAGAGCAGACATATTATATACATGTATGGAGAGTCAGAATTGCTGAAAGAAAAGGCAAAGTCAACTCTGCTATATTAACTAACCCTTAATGACGCCTCTACGGCTACGACTTTTGAAAACATTGTAACACAAGGAGTAATTACTAATAATGAACACAATCTAGGCTCGTCCCACAATATTTTCAACTTTATTCAATGATCAAACTAGAATTAACTATGGTTTACCAAATTTTTAACCAGATGTTTCGAAGTCATATTTGCTGTATGTGAGAAAGGATAAAGCACACGAGTCTATGCCGAGTAAGGATATTTTTCAAATTCAACGTCAGGCGCCTGTGGTATCAGGTGATTTTCAATATATTTTATTTTCTATTTCAGCCCACATTAATTTTGAAAAGCGACCATCGAACAACACGGTTCTAACGGGATCTGCCGTAACATTTGAATGTAAAGTGGACGGACCTCTTAATCCGGCAGTCACGTGGTACAAGGTACATCTGATTACTATACATTTTTTTAACCGTGATGAGAATGACAATTGTTAAAAACGTCGATAAATCATAATCAATTAAGAAACAATAAATTCAGTGGTGTAGCGGCCGCCTATTGACTCTAAAACTAAAAACTAAACAAAAAGAAGAAGAGATATATCTCAAGCCAAAATGAAGCAATTGCTTCTATCCTTGCATATGAACAAGAGGATACCAAAAAAGCAAGAATGACTGATCAAAACTAAAATCAGAAATATATTGGCATTAGTATGGCTTTGTATTGTAATACGAGGCACGTGGAAAAACTGATATCTCACGAGACCAACGATCGAGAGATATGTCAATTTTCCACGCACCTAGTAGAACACACAACATTATTTCTGTTTTTTTAGATACCTAGTTTTACTTTTAAGATATACACAAGTATACAAATTTCAAATTTTCAATGAAAACGATATGAATTGCGTGTGAATCACGCCCCACTACCGCATTTTTAATGACGTGAACTCATATTTCAGTGACGTACCATTACCATATTTGGTACCGTATTTTAATCAGTCAAACATGGAATATTAATCTGTCGTGTTGTACTTGCGCACGATAATCTGCATTTATTTAAGCTGGAGAATAAACGAGAATATAATAAATATATAAATGCTTAGGTTGGTTCACCTGAAGGACGAATCATTCGCGGATTCCGAATCTACAATTGAGCCGTTTCGCGAGAAAACCAACATTGTGGACTCTGCGTAAAGTATCGACCAGGATCAGCCAAAGCATGCCACACAGGCTAACCCGGACATACGCTTTTCGGCTCTTGTGGATTTTCTGTTTCAGGAATCATTACTTTATACCTCAATCCCCCTGGGACGGAATGTGTTGGCCAGAATTAGCCTGCCTGGACTACTCGGGCCGATCTAGGTTGATATATTACGTAGAGTCCATAATGTTGGTTTTCTCGTGGAACGCCTCATATCTAGTTGACAGATTGTGTAGATGTAATGGGAGACATCGGTCAGTTATCTCCCTTAGCTTGGTCCTATCATTTGTTTTCCTCTGTTTTTATTGCTGGTTTCTTTGCACTGGATGTGCACTTATAATTTGTATTTTCTTGGCCAACTGTTATGGGATTGATTAGTAATTCCAGATGTGTGTTCTTTGAACACTGCTCTGTAAATTTTCTCTTTTGACTCATCACTTTAATTAACACATTTATGATTAATGTGTACAGAGTAATCCCAATGTCTCATTGCCAAATAGCGATACAGACAAAGGATTTCAACTAAAAGGACCAAACTACTATTTGGTCTTCCTTGGTCTTGATCTGACAAGGGAGATAATATAATTATCACTAATGTCTCCCATTGTGCTTTAAACTGTCAATCTCCTCTGTCCCCGGTAGGTCTGTCGTCAATGTCTCCGTCCCCGGTAGGTCTGTCGTCAATCTCCTCTGTCCCCGGTAGGTCTGTCGTCAATCTCCTCTGTCCCCAGTAGGTCTGTCGTCAATCTCCTCTGTCCCCAGTAGGTCTGTCGTCAATCTCCTCTGTCCCCGGTAGGTCTGTCGTCAATCTCCTGTGTCCCCGGTAGGTCTGTCGTCAATCTCCTCTGTCCCCGGTAGGTCTGTCGTTATAACGGTGACCAGTTCACATACCTGTACCCTTGCATTTCTCGGCGTTCCACCTCTTGTACAACATGCTTCACAGGCAAATGGCTACATTCCCATATCACGAACAAAATCGGAGGAACGGGAATTGAGCCAGTTCACTCGAAATCGACTTGAAATCGAATCTGCAATTGTGGACCAGCGTCGGTCCACGTATAGTCTGTTCATGATCTTCACGTTATGCCCTATATACATATTTTTATCGTTCTTGGTTTAACGTTATATTCTACATTTGTCTGCATACCATGGCGGCCAGCTCACGTACCCATGTGTTTCCATGCTTTCTCAGGATGTGAGTACGCTTCTGATAACTTGCTGGTTCTTTTTCCACATAGGCCGACAGCCGATTGGTTGAAGACGAATGACTTAGCTACAGGGGTTCGACCATGGTATACATATAAACTTGCTTTGGCAATCTCGAACGCGGTTTTTTAAAAAAAAACGAGCATATGTAAACTATGCTTAACGAATTTGATGAAAGAATGAGTTGGTATCATTTACGAGAGAAAACCCGGTGGTGGTAATAAAATAAATCACAACCTATCTCGAACAGTCCAACGATTTGTCTAGACAAAGATACACATTTAATCAGTTACCCTTTCTCACATACATCATTTCTGCAGCGGTCTATTTAGAAAACATCTAGCCTAATATTGTGGAACATTTCAATAAAAGATATACTGACTGTAATGCATTTTCGTAAAATGAGAAATTGATCATTTTAAGCAATTTATCCTTTTACCACAAGTTTGTCAAAAGTCGTCTGCGCCGGATACGCTTAGCTGCGTATTTATGTGGGAAAGGGCTATATCGTTAATATTCCATGGTTTTCCGACCTATCGGTAATCAGTCATACCAATTTCGCCATTCTTGACACAGACACATTATCGACTATAATTCTTGTACCGACTCACTCACAATTTAGAGATGTATTTTATTCATTAGAGCATTTTTTTCGTGAAAATGGTCGAGTAAAGAAAATGGTGTCGATTATTTTACTTTGGCAAGGTCAGCCGTTTCAATCCACATACAACAAATCCGCAGGCGTATTTTAATTATTTAAAAAACGATATGGTAACTATGTTAATACAATAATTATTGAATAGAGTTGAACACATTCTGACAAAAGGATAAATTACTCTCAATTACTACTTTTGCCACAGTTTTTCAAATAATCGTCTTCTGCAAAGTCGTCAGATATCATTTACTAAATGCAGACTCATTTTGAAACATCTTCAAAGATATTTCAGCAATTTTGCCCTTTGCGGATCCCGTTATACCAACTTTTGGGAACGACAAGTTATTCGTGTTCGTTAAGTGATCT
Organism: Clinocardium nuttallii; assembly: GCA_031471495.1. Lineage (NCBI taxonomy): Eukaryota > Metazoa > Mollusca > Bivalvia > Cardiida > Cardiidae > Clinocardium > Clinocardium nuttallii. The sequence continues at coordinate 588 of JAUELF010266780.1, read as the reverse complement.
CTAAAAGGCGTATGCGTACTTCTCGATAATTGTTTACCCCACACTTGTGAGCACCAACGAAAGAAGCCTTTTAAACCATTTTTAAAGTCTTTGGTATGAACCGACCGGAATTGAACTCATGTATCCCGTACCTGAGAAAAACATGATACCACTACGCAAATAATTCGGACAGTCTACCACCTATACAACCGAGGCGGACACTCTAATACTTCACCACCGATGAGGACACTCTACAACTACACAACCGAGGCGGACACTCTACCACTACACACTCGAGGTGGACACTCTACCATTACACAACCGATGCGGACACTCAACCATTACACAACCGAGGCGGACGCTCTACCACTACATAACCGAGATGGACGCTCTACCACTACACGACGGAGGCGGACACTCAACCGTTACACAACCGAGGCGCGCACTATCCCACTACCGATACACACACTATCCCACTACCGATACGCACACTATCCCACTATCGATATACACACTTTATCACTACCGATACGCACACTATCCCACTATCGATATACACACTTTAGCACTACCGATACGCACACTATCCCACTATTGATACGCACACTA
>JAUELF010266779.1:0-20211 GCA_031471495.1 Clinocardium nuttallii | reverse complement strand
TCACATATCCAATGCAGTCTTGGACAGAGGTACAACTATTTCAAGGCAAATAAAGGTTTTTTTAGGAACTACAGTAGTAGTAATTAGCGTAATTGGACCTCAAGTATCATTTCAGAAAGACTATTCAAGATATGAAAATAAAAAAATATTTTCTGGAAGTTTAAACATTCTTCTATTGCAGTAGATACAACTATTTCAATATACCTCAGCTTTTGATAATATGTTATCCTTATGAAAAATGTCAGTCTGTTAAGTTTTGGAAAATATAAAATAATACAGTAATCCCAATATCTGTGCCTTTTGAACCAGTCATTTTCCAGTTGTGCATTGTATTTTTAACTGTAGTTGAAATCCTAAGCTTTCATAATATATGTATGTTTTGTCTATGTGCCAAATGTGACTTCAAAGTTTTATTTGCTACAAAATTTGAAATTTGTATTTCTATGGGTGATATTTTAACCAGATAATGGCTGCTATCACTAATAAATAGCAGATGTTATTTGGGGGATATACCTATCGGTATTAACAGTGTTTTTGATTTGTGTGAGTATTACGTACATGTGTAAATAACGCATCACAAACGTTCTTTTCCGGTCAAATTCGTCGAAGAAGGCTGCAAATCATTTCTAAAAAAGTTGTTCATTAAAATACCCACCCACCGCTCCCATTATCATGTGTTCAACTACTTCGTTACACCTATTGGGGGAATTATTTGTGTATCTGCTCTAACCTACGACGCGGCTTCCTCGGATGTGGATCATCCATTTACAGAAGGCATTCAGCGATAAATATGTGATGAGTCGTACTTCTGTTCACCCAGGATAGGTCTCTAACACATGTGTACTTATTTCATAAAGCCTTTAACATTTTATAAAGTTCTAGTGATTGTGTATATTTAAAACTGTGAAAGATTGATATATGTTATTGAACATTGATATTTAGGCCAATATTGTGACTTTTTGAATTATTTGTACCTCAAGTGGAGGTATTGTGGGGTTTTTCACCTCAATTGTTGGAGGTTCTGTGGTCGGCCAAATGCAATTGAAAGGCGACCTATTTTTTGAATGTTTATTATCTAATAAAACTTTATTGTATTATGTAAATGTTAAATGTAGGAAGCCGCAGCCAAATAAATTCCAATACCATAATTTAGTTAAAATAAATAGTTTTATCTATATTAATTGTTCTTATTGACTCCCAGATAACTACAGTAAATGTAACAGGCATCATAATTAATGAATATCTAACCATGTATTCGAAATTCACAAACACTTGGGTGACAAGTCACTTCGATATCGACTCAGAAATATATATCTTCAATTGCAGGATGGAATTTTACTGGTTGCTGGTGATAATGGTTGTTCTGGTAGATGTGTCCACATGCGCAGAATCATCCAGAGATATAGACACCAACATAGAGATAGCCCCATTCGTGTTTGGATTTAAGAAGCGTCAAAACTGGTCACCGGCGGATTCAGCATCATTCCTGGAGAAAAATGATAGTCGATGTCCTCCAAGTTGTTAAAGTAGAGCCAGCCCCAGTGTCGAATAATTGATATATATTCAGTAAATCATTGCAAACATACCTTATCGTTAACATTTTTAAATATTCACGCAACAAGGACGTTTAAAGGCATGCATACTTGTTAGTCCACTCAGTATTGCACGATTTACATCTACATATATCCTTCTGAAAGACATGGTAAAATAAGCTGTCAATAATAAACTAAATATAGTAAAATTGATTTTTCTACATTGCTCTATACAATAAAAGGTGATTTGAACTAAAATGTATCTACTGTAAATAAAATTCTGGAAAAGTATTCATTACTGTTTACAATTTTTGTGTTCAAGTAGTATAATATTGACTTTCTCTGTTCGCTTAAAGTATACTAATCATTACGTCGCTCAAGTAAATGAAACACCTAACGTGTTTATCAAAATGTAATTAAAGAACGTCCACTGACATAAGCACATACTTATTGCATTCCAATTGCTCCTGTTGGTTATTTATTAACATACCATTTTCAATCAAGTCGAAAAATAATTTGTAAATAAACAGATATAAATAGTCAGATATAAAAATGTTTAGCAACTGTATGTTTATGGTTATACAATGGACTGTCGATAACATCAGTATGGGATAAATCGAGAACATCGCTTAATTCGAATTTCTCACATAGAACGGATAGGATCTGTGTATCAAACCAGTGCAGCAATTGTGATCTTTTTCTTTTTATATGTTTTTTAAATGAACACTTGCGATAACATGAAGTTCGAAAGTCCGATAATGTCAAAGCAAAAAGGATACAGACATTACTCCGAGTAATGGATGTGATGTGTGATAGATTGCTTGAATTATAAATGTAAGTATCGTCAGCTTCGTTGTTTATCTGTTCAGTACTGTGAAGGGTGAGACAGTGGTTAAATGCTACAAAGAAAGCCACCAAACAGCAGTTTTTATAGATTCTATGAGCATTCAGAAATGCTACAACACTGTTTTGATAAACAAATTTGTTCATGGAGATTTAACGTGTAATTCGACATATCCAATATTTATGTTACTTCCTCACTGTGTGAATCATGCATACCATTATTTAGCGTAGCCATGTTGTGTTTAGGTTCCAGAAAGTCTAACCATACGATGATGCGGACTTCTGACTATCAATGGCGAACTATATTATAGGGTGTTCTTTGAAAAGGTTCATGTTATCCCTTTAGTAGAATAACAATGAATGTTACTGCTGCCCGATTTCGGATTTCGACCATGTTATGCATCTGTTGTTAAGTGGTGTTTAATTGTGTGGGAAGCGAGCCAGCGATGAAATTCTTTCGCGTGAGCAATCGAAAATACTCCAAAATTATAAACGGTTCCGTTCATAGAATTAAACAAGCATTCCGACTTATATAATAATCGAGTAACTTCGAGTTCACATTATATGCAACTGTATGTAACAAACTTACGATTATGAATGTGGGTGGTGATCTGGTGTTTTACGCCACTTTCTACACTTTTTCGGTTATATCACAGCATTTTCGGGGTGAGTTACCACTACTACTGGTCCAACACCAGTAAGTCAGTCGTTATTTTAATCCCGCAGCCCTGGGCACCAATGAGGGCAGCCACCACTACAAGTCTTTTATATGACTCGGATTTGAGTCGGGCGGAGATCGAACCCGTGAGCGACCGCACCCGAGGTGGACGCTCTACCACTACACCACCGAGGCGGCTTAACAAAATTAAAACAGGGTTTAATTTTGTGTGGAACCTAAGTTCGGGACAGTCAAGAAACACACGCTATTTGAACTGTTCGCCGTGATATAACCGATATACCGCACACATCGATGGTAAACTCAATCAATCAATTTGGTTTGAAATATAATGCCATTGAATGGTGGCAAGTCTCGCCTGTCACGGAAAATACCGGTTGAAGTTTAAGTCCCCGTCGTTGAAACTCGACAACGTTATATATAACACTCTCTAGCATACAACTTGTTCTGAGATGTTTAAGGGATTTGATTTCAGCTGGCAATTAAGGGTCTTAGTGACTCTCCGTGTTGGCATCATTAAAACTTAAACGGTGTAAATCTTGTTGAGCAACACTTCTATTTTTCCTTCGTCCGAAGTTATATTGCTGTCTATACTTTTTATATATTAACAGTGTTGTCTCTGTTAAGACTGTACCAATAAGCAATAGGACCCTGTAATGATAGTCGGAGAGTTATGTGTATAAACAAACATGTACACGATACATATAATAGTATGTAATACAAATATCACATACTATTATTAAATAGATAAATAACAAATATTTCATTCAATTCGTTATTGTAATATATTGTAAGTTGTAATTTGTACAGTATGAACTTGTTGTCATTATAATCCCCTGTTCATTTACACAATCGAAATATCGGCTTTCAGTGTTCAGGTAAATTGCAAAAGTCCTTTTGACGCATTTTACAAAAAGCATTTCCCACATAAACGAGCACATGATAATCTATTGGCACATGTTCATGTTTGTAATCGATAAACATGACTTTCAGTCAAAAACTGTATAGTTCATGTTGATTCGAAGTGCAAGCAGATACTTGTAATCCAAGACTAGCCATTTTGAGCAACTGTATGTCTATGCGACAACATTATAAGTCGAATATATCGTTCAATTCGATTATTTCAATGACCGGATATGTTTATCAAAACAGTGAAATAGCCCTGATTTTATTTTGAAATACAATCTTGATTATACATGGAGTTCCACAATTCGGTAACTTGAACTCATCAGAGATAGACTTGTCCCCTCATGTTACCGACGTGTTCAAGAGGTCACATGACATATACATATGTTTCGTTAGCTTCGTAATTCATATATACGCTTAATTATTATGGTGAAAATCGAGCTAGTGTTGAAATGCTACAAGGAAATCCACAAGGCGGCAGTTCTGGTTGATCGTAAGAGAAATCAGAAATACTGGTACACTGCTTAGATAAAGGGATCCGATCATATAAATGGAAAATAAAAGAGCATTTCGCGTTGACCCATGTTCGAGTTACATTGACATCACATTGTATGTACATGTTTGTATCAAACATACGTTTATGCAAGTGTAGTAAGGAACTAAGTTGTTTGGATCATAGGTTTGAAAATGTCAAGAAACCTAAACTTTGTGAACTTTCCGCCGTGATCAAACTATTTTAATGATAATCCCTGCCTGTCACGAGGAATATCGGGCGGCGTTTATTCGGCCTCGATAGCGGTTTATACAAATGCACCGTCGGAAATTGAACTAAGATGTTATCAGGAGATTAGTTCAGCTGCGCCTGACAATAAGGAGTATTCGACATTCTTCGGTTTGAGCATTGTAGTACAGCTAGTTGAGCTACCATTACACGTGACTCGTCAAATAAAGACGCATGACAATTTATGTTACATAATGGCGAACATCGTAAGCTCTGGTGAAACTGCTCAGGAGCATAAGTTTCCCAACGAGAATCATATAACTGCAAGATAAATCTTTTTACACAGATTCATGTTGGTTATTATAAGGATGTTATTTTTGGTCAAGTCATTTTACTGAAATATCTTTTTCATTTTAAATCAATATATGATTAACCAGTTTACTCCCAAAGGTTGTAAAACTATTTACTATTACTTGACCTTTTTTATACCTTTACGAAAATTGGCAATATAAATAGAAAACATGTGAAGGTAAGTGTGTATGCAAGAAGACATTTGACAAAGTCTTAAAGTCTTCTGATGGGGCAATAGATTTATCACTATGGAAATTAGGAGAAATAAATAAAATATTAAGCAATCCGTGTGTAATACATTGGATATGTATGACAATATATTGTTAATATCTGGAGAGATTTATAGGTTTTGTCGTATCCAAGGTTCGCATTTGACTTTGTCTCTTACTGGTAAAGCAATCGTTCCATTTCGTATGCAATCGTAAGTAGAAAGGTATTATTGTGAGCTAGTTTTGAATATTCTGTAATCAATAGAATAACGTTATAAGGTATGAGGCATCGTGAACAGTAGTTAGTTATTCTCATATTTATATCCTTATTTAAACGGTATATATATAATTCGATATACAAGAAAGAATAATAAAAACAAATAACTACACCTGCATCAAAACTAATGTATACATTTCAATTTGTAATAATAATGCATGTCATTTTCAATCACGTCAATTGACACGCAATGCCAGTTTGATAAAATGTTGATTACTGATTCTAGTTAAGATTATTTCGTAAACAATCAGTGAAATACAAAATATTAATATGAAACATACACGCGCTATAACAATTAATAGTCCAGGCATCCTATGCTAATATTATAGTTTAACCCGAAACAAATTGCAATAGTTTTCAAACCTGTTTTTTATTATTCCATAGTCATCTGGGAATTATGTTTTCAAAATCTACCAAATTCTATTCAGTGGAAAACATTTTTTGAAGGGGGAGATAACCCCTACCCCATAAATTTCAGATTTTTCAGTGAAAAAATGAAAAAAATCAAGAAGTCTGTGCAAAAGATTTAAAATAACTTCTTATTATGTTATGAGTGTATAAGCTTATTCCATATTAACACCCCAACAAATAATTCCATCGTTAAATACGTTTAAACGGGTGGAATGCCCACTAGCCCGACACTAAGGTATTACCTTTTTTGTTCTGCGTCTGTCTGTCTGTCCGTCGGTCCGTCTGTCTGTCTGTCACACTTTTTTAAGTCATACTTTCAATGAGCAGGTGCAGGTACCACACGTGCTCCGCGGAGAACTCCATTCTAGTTCATATTGTTCTTGTGAATATTCCAAAGGAAAGTGACGGAAACATTAACAGTGAATTTTACATCATCATATAATAGGCCTTAGAAACACAATTTCCCAAGAAAAGTCTTCCAGGCATATAACATAATGAGTAGTCAGCGACTGTTGTAAACTATTGGTATATATATATATATATCTTCGTACATGTATTGTGTTCGTCCAAAGCTGTACGCTGATGGCAGCATCATTAAATATTCTCCTTAACATTGTAATTTAAACTTTGGACTTATATTGGCTTTTTAAATAGTAACCACCCATCGACTAGCAGTTTGATACAATGCTTTAATCCTATGTTGTATCTTCCTTTGAATACATATCAGTAATAGGCATTGTGTGAACACTCAACCCGAAATTCACTAAAGGCCATGGAACAGTTTAATCCATTCCATCTGAATGTTCACCTCAATATCTAGCAACCAGTTTTACACATACACATTATCACTTGCAATAGTTCCTTTGCTCATGGAGAATTTTCGGCCATGACTGGCATCATTTTACCTTCAGTGACTCTCTGGAGGTATCTCCGCGCCATGTCCAATCCAGTGTTGAACTGATAGACTGTGGTACTTAGCGGCACCTGCAGTTGGAGGTAGAGTACGTGGCCCAACAGCTGCAGTGCGGCATGAGGTCTTTTCACAAAAACGACAAAGTCTCAGGTGGTCAAGCTTTTCATCCGTGGCACCAATATATAAGGCGACAAGAACATTATGTCCTGCATCATAATGTCCCCCATGCTTAACTTGGAATCCATTAGTACCTTTGTCTGTCTAAAAAGGTGTTTTTCTTCGATTTGTATATTACCTTGTTGTAATAACCTGTCACTGCATTACATTTATATTCGATTGTATATAGTTATATATAACATATTGTGTATAGGATAGAGGCCTGATTATGCAATACGATTTTCGTAATCGCATCGTTATCGATACAAAACACTCTAGATGTCGTTTCACAACCAAGTACCACATGCGCAAAGAGTACGCTGCTGCATACGGTACTCTCAATGAGACATATTGTTGCTGCAATATTCCAGCACTGTTGACCTCTTTCCTTTCCTTTTCGATGTTTGACAAGAACCATATGCCATGATTGACATGATCAGCACAGTGGATTAAATGATTAAGAATATCTGTGTCTAATGACAACTGTGTCTATCTGATCTACACAGCCGTCTCTACCACCAAATATCAGCATCACCCTTTGCATGGTGAACAAGGCAACCAAATGTATCCAGTCTGTTGCCTTACATATTAATGAACCACTGTTTGTTTTGTGCGCTTGACAGACATTCCTCTTTTTTTTGTCTGTAGGGCCATGGTATTGCCAAAGTGGACTTCTACGCCAATGCGTTCACTGGTTCTTCTAATATGCGTACAGCCCTTTATGCTGGATGAGTCACATTATCCAAAAAATAAAATTATGGCTTTACCGTATCTGTGAGCAACATACTGTTTGTGCATACCCAAAAGTTCATTCAACAAAACCCCCTTTGTCCATGGAATTATGTGAAGAAGTGTGCAACCATCCAATACATAATCAACCAGCTGAGGAGGGTTTTGGGCATCTTCAATTGTTGTTGAACACACAACATCTAGATTAGCTTTGTTTGCTAGGTGCTTCAAATATAGAGATTCAGGTAATGCAGGTGAATAGGTGCAAAGCTCGAAGTTGAATATGTATCGCAAATCTTTATTTCTAATACCAGCAGTTGCGAGACGCTGGAAGAGGAGGATCGGATCAACACTAACTACATCATCTCTGATCTTCACTGAACGCCGATCTGCGTGAAGTGAAATCGCTAGCATCGCCGCGGCAACGCAGTGAACGCTATGAGATCACATAGAACGCATACGCGCACTTTGAGCACGCCCAAAACAAACGCCGTCGCTTGGTGTTCTAATAAGATCGCATTGAGGTCGCCGTAGCACTGCAGGTAGGTCTCCTTCAACGCGACAAGATTGCCGGGGGCGAACAGGACTCGCAGTGGGAACGCAATGGTTATCGGTGGCGCTTGCACGGTGATCGTAAGGCATCCTCTAAGATGACACTGCGTCTCTATCGAGCTTATACGGCGCTTATAAGGAGTTTTATTTTTCTTACTTCGCTCTAACAACGATTGTTTGGAGCCACCACTACCATCATTGCGCTCCAAATGTGCTTCTACCACTTCAATCGGCATTTGCATGACAATGAACCAACTCAACAAAATAGTGTAAAAGAATGATATATGCAAATAAACATTCATTTCAACATGACTGATGTGCAATGATGAGGTGATTGTGTTGGACTTGCTTCTGTTTACGATGGACATTTAATCTTTCCCAGCCCTCTTCACTTGTCCACATCTTCTTTTGGCGGACATGGTCTCAGCTGTTCAAATGCAAATGGAAGAATGGAAAACTGATGAAGATATCGTGTTTATAGGTAGTGCAAAACAACACGCCGTCAGCGCAGTGTGAAAGCGCCATGAGAGTGCAGACATTCACCAACTAAAACTCCGTTGGAACACGGTAGAATGACATGGAGCTCCATAGAAACGCCAAGGTTGCCATGTTAACACCTTGACATCGCCTTCATTATGAAAAATATCAATTTTTCCTGCGATCTTACGTCGCTCTGGGAAATTTAACAACGCTGTGCAATCGCAGTGGCAATCCGGCTAGGTGTGACAGGGGTTTTAGTCCGTCAGTCTGACCTTTCGTTATCCGGCCTGCATCAAAGATCAAAATTAGTAGTGTTTGAAAGGACTGAAACTTGTCCGGCCTGCATCTTAACCATCCAAGAAACCTGGCACAAACGTTTACAATGATGAGGCGTAGTATCTCGACCAAGACCCAGGCCTGTACCTCAAATGTCAAGGTCATACTTGGAGGTCAAAGGTCCAAATGAGTACTGTGTTATAGGACTCAAAATTTGTCCGGCCCTCATCTTAATCATCCAAGAAACCTGGCACAAACGTTCACAATGATGAGGCGTAGTATCGCACCCAAGACCCATGCCTCTACCCCTAATGTCAAGGTCACACTTAGGTCAAAGGTCAAAATGACTACTATTAGTAAGAACGCTACCATCTCAACCATGCATCATAGGATTCCCAAGTTACAAGGCAAATATGTTCACCGTTATGAGGTGGCGTGTCGCGCACAAGACCCAGGCCAGCAGCAACTGTTCTATCACTGCTCTAGCTTCACTGGCCTTCATGATTCTATCAGATTTAAATCCCTTTGTGTCAATGTGACTGTTTGTTGTCCATCTGACAATGACTTTTGGCAAGATACACAGTCATTCATCATGCTAGTCAACACATATATCTAGTTATGCCGATATGAAACAAACGCACACATTGTAATTACCATTGAAAGCACGGACAGTACTTTTATTGGGTTCATGTTCAATAATTTTATTTTAGTGATAGTGAAATTGTTGTTTTTACGATTGCTTAAGATCATTTAGACATGTGTATAGGATTATCAGATACACTCATAATGTATAAAAGTATGTGTTATCCTATTGATCAACTTCTATCATTTTTTTATTTTCGCCAAATTCGAAATCTAAAATTTAGGGGTAAGGATGAAATCTCCCCTAACAAAATATGTTCCACTAAATAGATTTTGGTAGATTTTGGAAATGATATTCTACAACGATGCAAGCACCAGAAAAACAAAGTTTGCAAGCTATTGCAATTTGTTTTAGGTATATCCTTAATTTGTCCGGACTATAAAGTGTGCTCAGTAACACTTAAATATATGTCGTACCTATCACAACGCGTATAATTAGAATAAAAAGTAGATAAATACACAATTAACTGCACCACAGGAAAACAAGCATTCATCATTCTTGGATTATATTTTGCGAAAGACCATATACGATTACCAGAGAACTGCCCCTGAATTTGCCTATATACTATAGTATAAAGTACGAATTCGTATGTAGAAGTTCTCTCGATCTATGAACACTAGTTAGTTACATTGCTATACACACTCATTTTCCACGCGTTTTTATTTTGAACGACGCCGAAAGTCGTAATTTCCTGCACCACATGATATAGGTCATATTTACGTAAATGAGAAACACTATCTGAGATCAGTCGATAACTATAGTGAGACCATAGTTGGATGAATATTAGAGGTTTTGGTGTTCAGTTCCTCTTCTCCAACCGACACAACTGACCAAGGAGGGTTAATTTCGTCTGGTAAATGTAAGCCTTATCGGATGAGCGCCAAAAGGGCCGAGGACAACATATGTCCTCGATCAAACTTTCAATTCATGCATATGTTATATGTGACCTTTCATAGTTCAAGTTGTCTCGGTCAGGGAGCGACTGTAACCTTTCACATCCAATGAGAGCTCTATGTAAAACAATTTAGTTGTATATGTTGAAACGAGTAGTTTGATTAAATCATTTATGTATAAACCTTCTGTAATTAACCAAAATATAGCCCCCTTAATTACTTAGCTACATGTGTTGCAGATATGATGAGGAATTCTAATTACAACTAAATCAACAACATCCTCTGTTTCTTGTAGTAGGCTATTACTCGTAAAAAAGCCAGAGACAATTTTGGACAACAGCATACTTATTGGGATTGTATTCTAATCTATATAAACAACATTATTGATAACACATCAATATAATTTCTTTTACGGCTGTGATCGATTGAACAAGAAGAGTCAAGCTGCCTGCAAAATCCGGACCACATACAAAAGAGCCTTAAACTTGAAAACCTAAATTACTGCTTGCCAACTGCTCTATCAATAAGTAATTTATACAAGGTATGAACACGGGGACCATACTCCTTCCCTGCCGGGTACCTGTCTTATTTGAACTGCAATGTCACAATAAAGATAGCTGGATAGACTATACATAGTTTTTTTTTATCATACAACATAAGTATTAATAAATAAATAGCATGCACATATATACATGATTACTCGGGTTATGATATAAATATCAAACTGATAGAAAAAGAATAGAAACCAAATAACATTTTTTCTGTTTATCTTAATAGACGGGTTTGTAAACATAAATACGCGCTTGTATATCCAAGTTGTTACCATTAATCACAATGAAACGGTAGCCTTGCACACACACGCATTATCTGAAATGTAATTTTTGTTTATAATCGCATGGTAGTAGATATGTGTGCTTTTATTGAAAGGGGCGACTATATATGATTTACTGACAACTGTCGGTGTATATAGCGGATAACAAGAGGTAGGCATTCATTTTTTTTGCAAGATACCATAACATATACACAATGAGTTATATTTCAAATAGTGTCAACTAATACAGAGTAATCTCATCAGTGGTGTGAGTGCCTATGTGTACTCAATCTCATGATTGGCACACTAATTGGAGTACAAATATCCACCCAGTGTATCACATATTGAATCCTTGACATATGGATCATGTTTTATATGTACTTTACACACAAATTAATATAGCCTTTTAGAAATTTAATTATTCTCCAGGAAGCAAAGATTTTTCTAAAGTCGTTGAACATTTTCATTTTCTATAGTATTAAAAAATAACGTTACTGTGAGAAGGCTTCCTTCATATTATAGCATAAGTTTAATATTTTAAAATTATTTGATTATAATGTCTGTTTTATTTTTAAACTAGAATAAATTGATATTCATCTTTTATATCTGTAGTGTTATATATATTACATCTTCTTAAATGTCTATCGATGCGATTTTGACCATATCAGTCAGTTTCAATTATTTAAGTGTGTGACGATAAACGTATTTTTGACATGTATGCCCTTAGTTTTAGTTTTATTTCGTATATAGTCTAGATATATGGTTCATAATTAAATTCTGTTTTTACAGCTTTATAAAGGGTCAGTATTATATTTGCTTCTATGAGCTTTGACGACCTAGTGTGTATGTAGTTATCAGTAAGTCGCTATTGGAATACTTTTGGAATTGTTATGTCATCGAGTAGAATATACTCCGATCATGATAAGCACTTAAATTAAATTCATATAAACCATGGTTATCATTTTATATCTTAAACAATAAAAATATTCAAGGTGTATTATGGCATTTTCAAATGTATTTCGTGGAAGCAATGGTAGAAAACTTTTGGAACAATAGGTCACGTGTTCTCCCATGGTACAGATTTTAAGCCACCTTTAAAAACCGGACGCCGTGTAATCACTAAACCTAATGAGTAAAAATTTGCAAAGTGACGACCCAATTCAAGACAGATTTTTAAAGTATAGCGAACTTGTAAATCGCCAGGTTCAACCTTTTTGGAACATTTTCCTGCTATTGTTATTTTTCCTGATAAACTGATTTACAAAATAGTAGACTATACCAGCTGCATTGTCTTTTCATCATTGTGGGTTATTTATAGAGACATTTCCGTGTAGTCTTTGAAAACATCAAGTTGTATCTTTATAATATACATGATAATAAATGATCTTCTCTTGAAATGCCATCCTGATCGCAATCTCATCTCATAAACGCATGCGCCCACTTAAGGCTGTCAGACCAATAGGGTTTAAAATGAGATCGGTATGACATGTGAAAAAGATGCGCATTTGAGACTAGTGAAGTTCATGTAATAGTAGTAGGGCCCGGATGTTCCCTGCTGCTTATTATCCCTTGTGAGAACGTAATATTTAAGCATGTGTAACCCCATGTAAATACTATTTCCTAGCAGTTCAAGTCACTTCCCTAAAATATTTGAATAATTTTGCTTAGATCTGTTCCAGGGTGAAGGCCAGTTGATTTTCACGTTTGCCATTGATGTAGCGTACTATCCCAATTGCTATAGGAATGTTTTGTATGAAACTATTCATCACATTATAATATGCAATGCCCGCATTTAAATCCATACTATGCCGTTTACTTTATATATGTTATATAACATAATACTGAATGCGAGTACATATTATACTTTTCCGACACTTAAATAACAATGTACATATTATATCAGTACATAAGAATGAATGCTGAGTTTCCTATCTAGTTCCAGTTCTAGTTCTAGTTTTATTATAAAGTGATAAGTATCTAATTAATGCATCATTATCACATTGTTCACATTTTGTTATGCTACTGCATCTTCTAATAGAGTTTTTACTCCAATAGTGCACAACTAGCATAACATATAGTTATCATTTCTTCCTTTAATACGAACAGTTCTATATGGCATAGATAGATCTAGTGATTCCTTCCACAATAGGCAGCGGTACTTTTTCCTACTTTCCTGCTGATATATGCAATCAAATCTGAGAAGCATACACCTAAGCTTTTAGGATGTATATTTTTCAGAAAATGAAAAATCGGAGGAAATATCCAATGTTCGGATTAACACAAATGAAAACAAACTTTTCCTCGAGTACTTTACCAAAACAATACGCAATAGACATGCAGCGTGTCATGAGCACAATTGCAAATAAAACATTATGAGGAGTAAAAGATAAGACAAAAGTGACAATCCACATAAACTATACACAGATAAAGACACATCAGGATAGACTTTAGTTTCCCAAGACGTGGCCGTCCTGATGCATGTCAGTGAAGTGGGTACTAAATGAGAATAACTCAAAAATGGTATACATTGATGTAAAATAACCAGGTTGGAGAAAAGCTTAGTGTTGTTGTTTATCTAAAATAGGGTTGTATATATTTTTAAAGTGAATATACTGTAGTCGTAACACGTTATATTTGTTTTCCAGAGTTTAATCGTGAAGTCTTATCGATTGAGATGGAAAATAAATTTGATTTATCTTTGCTGAAAGACGACGAAGAAGGCGCTATTAATGGTATCCTACGACTGAGGGGAACTTACAAACTTGACATCCGGGATTTGATACAGTAAGTTGCCCAAGGATAAGTAGTCGCATCCGTACACTGCTATCATGATATTTGTAAACTTTCGTATCATCATTTGGTTATTGTGAAATGTAATTGACCGCTGTCGTGTGAATTAATAATTTGGATAACAGTTATCTTAAATGCATTGATACAGTTCCTTCGTAAATTTACGGTGAAACCAGTCTCGGTGTGTGTACAAAACTGTATAGGGTTTAAGAAATAATGTCTTTCTTCTGAATAGGGATACTCTTTTAATGATTGAGATCATTTAGACATGACCCGATTATGTGATGTATGTAATTTCAGAGGCCGAATAGCGAACGAACAGAGTGAACCACTGTCTGTGGAAGATGTTCTACTCATTCTTAGAGCCTTGGATAATAATGATAACTTTGCGGAGTCTGTACGCTGGCTTGAGGGCTTGCTCGATGTAATGAAGAACGACGAGGCGCCTACGGCAGATATAACCAAGATTGTCCGACAATTAGCCTCAGCTCTATGGAACGTAAATTAAACCATATTGCTTTTAAATTGTCGATTTTAAATGTATTTGTAATATAGCAGTTTTACCCTTTGTCCCTATATAAAACATCATAATAAATACGAATCGCACATAGACTGTATGACCAGCTCTCCATGAACAACATAGAGTCTTCATTTTGTTTGTGAAAACACGCAAATAAAAACCTTATCTATAACGCCATCAATATATAATATGAAACTATTCATTAGAGCGACAGTAATAACAGGCCTCGGAATCGCTTTCTCAAGCTATAGGTTATTGCATATGTATAGGGAACTCATCAGAAGACAATCTTTTGAAGCAAACATTTGTTCATTCAACTAGCATTTATTAAATACCTTTTGATTTAGTTGGTAATGTGTAATCGAGCTAAATCTATATAAATCGTCAACGACAACCACAAACAACTAAAGTGTATACCAATGTGTTGCAAATTTACATATTGCGATGTCATTGATCTACACGTGACATTATTACTTCAGAACAGAAAATACGTATGTATTTGCACACAGCTTGCGCTATTAATAGATCAGATTTAATTATTGTATTCATATTTATCTTTCACCGCGTGTTAATTGTCAATTAACCATTTTTATATATCGACACACTTTTTGAAGTGGAGTTCAGTGTTTAATGTAGCCTTGCTATACAGGAGCCCATTTGGGCCCACATATTTTCTAAGTGAGGGCCATTTAAAACAAAAATGAGTGCCACTCAGTGTCGCTGCATATGACAAAACTACCACGTTGCTTTGGGATTTTCTTATCCGTTGAAACAAATAATCGGATACACGTTTCATGATGACAGAAATCCGAAAATTACCTTAGCAAAAGACTGGTGATATTTCTAGTCGTATATGTGATACGATACTGTAAATTGATAGGGAGGCAGTCAGTCAGTCAGAGTGCGCATTGTTTTAGGCCAATGAGAATGCAACACAGTATTAACTGCGATACTTAAGTACACAATGGTCAACGGAAAGGAATTCATCTTCAATAGGCGACCATTATAGCAGTATGGGTTATGGTTCGTTAACATCAAATGAATTAACACATATACCTGTATCAAATTAAAGTATATTCTTAGAACTACCAAAAAAACAAAAACAATGTTATGAACACCGTTTAAGGAGATCACCCTTATTCCGCACTGAGTTTTACTTTCAATTTCAGAAAATACAGCATGTTCTGAAAATGGCTATTTGAGTGCCAATATAGCTAAAAGCAAACACTATTTTGATTATAAATCAGTCAGAGGTTAATCAACCTTATACAAATTTACTTCCCTTTGACCATGAGCGACTTTAGCGGGTCATAGTGCAATAGCAGACATGTTCTAGTTCTACAAGAGTTTCGATAAACATGCATGTAGGAATCGATGGTGCACATTGAAGGCGCAGATTATGATTCGTGATCTGTAGTATGGTCTGATCTTCTCGTTACAAATTACAAGTTACCATGCGATAAGACTCAATTACATATACATACGAAGGAACATATTTTAAGTTATATTCCCCTTCAAAGTCATCATTTTAGATGTCAACAAAACGTATATCTTTGGATTATATACATAAAAAGACTAAGAATAGGTTGTAGTTCCAGCCAGTTTATACTTTATAACACATATTTTGTTATCACTTTAAAACTTAATATTTATTTTTTGACAAGGATAGTCAAGAAAGATTTTATTTTCGCCGAAGACTGTTCGATAATTTCCGTAGCTAGTCGTAATGAGGTCACCTGAATAATTTGCATACGCCGGTCAATTTTTTTAGTGGATTCTTCAAATCGCGGAGAGATAAGAGGAAGAAAGAAATTGACTGAATCAATCAGAATAGTATCAGTTAGGCGAAACATCTCCACTAACATGAAAATCAGAAATAATTTGCTCCGTTCCGACTTATTTTACATAAAGCAGATACTAATTTAGTTCACAGACTTCAGTAAGTATGTAATTGTACAGGAATAATACACTTACTAGTGCAGACGAGCTTGACATTGTTTACGTTGTTGTTTTGATGCTAAAGATAACGTTCACGTGACATGCAAATTAGCATCTCCAACTAGATCCGACTAGATACGGACGCTCCGAGCAATGACGACGATGAAGTGGAAAACGAAAGTTGTCATTTTTAAATCCGTTGACATCCGCGAATCCGTTGAATATATAAGTGAAAATAACCTGTAATTTTTCTTTCTAGCAATAATTGTATGTGTTAGGAAGAACATTTGCTTATTTTGTGAATTACGTTATATCTTCAATTATGGAGGGGAATATAACTTTAAGATTGTCTTGTAATGTTCTGAAAAAATATTTATTATATCATATGTCAATAGTAGCACGGACTATTCGGAGTGTGAATAGCTGCAGTTGTACTCGTCTCTAGAATTCCCAATGCATCAATTATGACGCATCATCCAACGCATGTAACAATATATACAGTTATACCTATCCCATTCCTAGGATGCTGTTCGAAAAGTCGACTTACGGCTGCAACCAAGCCGCACAATTGTCTTCATCCGCGAAATTCGATTTGATTGGTTTCCCATCTCGTCACAATGATTGCATTGGTTCGACCGAATAACGAAAAACCACCCGCTTGCAATATTGAGACAAACGAGTACACGCTCTGAACTATGATTTCAGTCTTGTAAGTTAACGTCGAATGTGCTGTGACCCCACTATATGACAACTGTCGACTTAAAATACATATATAGAAATATGCAAATCACTGTAAATAAAATGCTCATTATTGTAAAGAGCAAGACATTTCTCCTTTGTCACGATGTTTTCGAATTACGTTTGTTGCACTTGCGTCTGTAAGCGGAAAATGGTTCCATCCTTTCTATGAAAGCGGAACCCTTTCCTTGATAATATTACAGTCGAATATTGAAAATATTGTTGAAAATGGAGCTATTGCTGACATTAAGCAATTCCTCCTTTCACACAATGCTTTCAAACACGTTTCAAATTAATTCTTTCAATATTTAAACGTTTTACTACGGACATTTTCTTTCCACCTTACGGATACGCAAGAAATGAATGATAACGAGCAAATTTGCCTTACATCTAGGAGGAAATATATAGTTTAAACCTTTCCGGGAAAAAAATGGGTCACGATAAGCAATTTCTCCTCTTGTCACGATGTATTTTAATGCCGTCTGCTGCACATGCGTCAATAAGCGACTGTAAGTAGAAAAGGGTTGAACCGTTTTCGTCACAGCTACTGGGGAACTGTTGGTAAAACAGGGCGCGTTTTGTGTTCAATATTCTCATATGTCGATGGAAAAGATATGTTTCTATCATTCCTGATTGTCTGTCTGTCAGTATTTTGACCCAACTAGGAAATATAAATTCAATCTACAAATTAGAGATTTGTTAATTTCAACATGCACACAAGTTATAACCGCAAGGTAATTATTTATTTTATAAGTTAGGCGCTTCTAACGATTTTGAGACTAACATTATAATATATTTGCATTTGCGTAAATTGAAGACTCAACGTCCGTCAACAAGTAATCTAGTCCAAGTTATATCTGTTGACAAATGAACTAGAAATGTAGTCTAAATGTGTTTATTTCCAATTAACTTTGTACGGTTCTGTTTCAGAGCTTCAATTAAACTTCAAATCGCTTGATGCGGCGTATATATGTGATAACAAATACTTTACAAATACCATAACATGTTAATCCTTTCCTAAACACAGACATGTTTAGACGCATCGAACTAGTATTTTGTATTCAATACTTCATGTGTTGTCTCTGTCTGTAAAGCAAGGAGGCATTATTTGACGTATTATCCATTCGTCCATCACGGTTTGCATTTATTGGTCAAAACGTTGTTTCTTCTTGACAGATGACTGTCACAGTGGTCACACTTATACCATGTGATCAGGAGATAACGTGTGTCTACTTATTTTAGTTATCTCCATTTTTCCTTATTTTGTTCAGCCATTGTCTCAATTGATTTCCATTGTATCTATTTCAAACTTGGTGTATAGATAACTTATGACCTACAACTGTGACGTGCACGATAACCGTAACTTAAGCATGCTGTATTTGGAGTGTGTATATTTGTGTCCTTCAATATGTTCACTTAGTATATGACTTCGGCATGCATGCGTACCGTGAAGTGCTCTGGTTCGTTAATGAGTGCTTCCCCAAGCTTTGTACTGACTGTCTGTCTGACCTATTACGAGGATAATAAAATCTTCTTCTTCTGTCCATCATTGTGTTCATCCATCTGTCCGTCCGTCTGTCAGTTAACATTTACATAGATGGGTCAACAATTTGTTTGGTTACACTTATACATTGGGACGAGGAGACCGATTCAATATTTCGAACACACATCCGATCTGTTTTTTTTAGGTGTAAACTCATTTTTTATAGTTTTTCTTCGGCAAATTGTCTCCATATATGTTCAATTGATCAATTTCAGACTTGGTTAGAACGTACTATGTGCTACAGATGTGCAGTGCTCAAGAACCATAACTCTAGCATGCTTTAGATTGCCTGTTATTTATCAACATGATTCCAATATATAGTGTTCTCTGAACTGGATATATTATACTTAAGGGTCGCTGCTCGTGTTTTGGTCATTCGTTTGTCCTTGGTGATTTATTTTGTGTATGCAAGAAAAAAAATCCAAACTTTGATTAATTAGGTAATTTGGTTATTGGCAGGCTATCTGTGTTGTTTCAAACATTTATGGTTTGATTTGTTTAAAGGTAGATGATTCATTGTTTCAACAATGTTTCTTCATGTTTACTATGCCATATAGTTTCACCTTACATATGCCCCTATACCATAAGTACTTTTAGCGCTTTGATTATCCCCAAAGGGTCTCCCGGCTAGACGATCAGTGTACGTGGTGCCAACATGGTATTGGTAAAACAAAACACCATCAACTTGTCTAACACGATTCATATATATATTTCTCTTGACAACTGTACCGCTTCATACGTAAGTCGACATTCGAGACAATCCGATCATTGAAGATATAGATACTCCTGAGATTTTGTGTAATCTTATTAGGATCTTCTCTGTAGCCCTCTTATCGGAAATATAGATCGTTTATGGCCAATACGCGATTATACAAGTATGCAATTCAATCGCATTCGTTAGGGAATACGCCATTGTCGAGTGGCTAGCGTCACGGATTTGAATCCGGGCGACCCCGGTAATGTTGCAGTGTCCATGGAAAATACTCTTAAAGTACTGGTTTGTTTGTCACCCTCGGCTCATGAATACATGAAGTCGCCTTGATATAAGTGAAACAATGTTGATAACGGCGTTAACAACCAATAAAACAAACACATCGTATTCGCCATTACCTTCAACACCATCCCCGTGGTGTAGAAGAAAGAGCATACCCCTCGAGATCAGGAAACCAGGGTTCGACCCCCTGGTCAGGTCATACCAATACCTTAAACAATGGGAGACATCAGTCAGTTATCTCCCTTTAATACTCTCTAAATCTAGCTGGGTTATAATATTTGTTTTCCTCTGTTTGCTATGGTTGGTTTC
>JAUELF010266768.1:0-11064 GCA_031471495.1 Clinocardium nuttallii | reverse complement strand
ACGCCTCTGCAGCAGACGGCTTTTTGAAAACAGTGACAAAAGAAGAAATTGCACAAAACATGCAATTTCTTCTTTTGTAACTATGTTTTCCACTTTTTGTAATTATCCATTCAATTATAGAGAATTTTCTACGTTTTGACAAAATACGTTCAAAGACGTCTGCTGCAGAAATGTCATATGAGAGAAACGGTTAAGTTTCTCAAAACAAGCAATTTTTCCCCTTTTTTCCCACAATGTTATGAACTTTGTATCGAAAGTACCCTACCAATTTTCTAGAATTATAGTATTCAAAACTTGCACCTTGATTTATAGGCTTTTTTCCAAATATTTGACAACATTTTTCAAAGATGTAATCTGCAGCATATCTGTGTGTTCAAAGTGGGGAAGAGTTAACCCTTTCCCTCATACGACAATTCTGCAGCAGACGACTTTGAACATAATTGACAAAACATAGAATATCTTTAAAATTGAAGGGATAACCTATGACTAAAAGTGGAAAACATTTGTCACTATGTTTTCAAAAGGTCGTCTGCTGCAGAGGCGCCAGAAAGCGTTTATATGAGGGAAAGGGTTAATAAGCCATTAACTGATGGACAACAGATAATATGTGACAAACCTTCTTTATATCACCCGACCCTTCTAATGTCACACTTGCATCCTGATCTTCATCCATCTGTGTTGATATAGCATTCATCTTTGTCACTGGGCTTTGGCAGTCAATCTGGT
The DNA here is from genome assembly GCA_031471495.1 of Clinocardium nuttallii. Classification (NCBI taxonomy): domain Eukaryota; kingdom Metazoa; phylum Mollusca; class Bivalvia; order Cardiida; family Cardiidae; genus Clinocardium; species Clinocardium nuttallii. The sequence goes on along the minus strand of JAUELF010266768.1, from coordinate 10,338 downwards.
TTGTAAAAAGGTATATGACTTAAGGCTCAGGTATGCTTAGATTTTATCCTTAGAAGCGGATACAAAACACATGTATCTGTTTGAATCTTAACCCTTTCTTGTTAGTCCTTTCCTCAAATAGATTTCTGATGCCTCTGCAGCAGGCAGTTTTTTGAAAACATGTGGACAAAAGAAGAAATTGCTCAAAAACAAGCAATTTCTCCTTTTGTCACCATATTTTCATCTCTGTTCGATTATTGTACCTTCCAATTATTTTTCAGGTATGTTTTCAAAGTTGTCTGCTGTAGATTTGTAATTGTGGGAAAGGGTTAAAGACAGTCATCTGCAAATAACCCATTAAGTCAAAGGGTGATGGACAGATGACAGAAAAGTTAGCTTTAGCCCTTTTCAACATACAGATGTTTTCTGACACCTCTGTTGCAGATATCTTTTGAAAACATTGTGGCAAAAAGGAGATATTGCTCAGATATTAATCATATTGTTGCCTAGATGTTTTATAAAGTTGTCTGCTTCAGATTTGTCAATGCAGGACACAAAAACATGGTTATCTCATTACCTAATGAGCTTTAATCAGAATATTCTTTATTCTTTAACCCTTTCCCTCATACAACTTTGAACATATTTTGTCAAAACATAGAAAATCTCTATAATTGAATGGATAACCTATCACTAAAAGTTGAAAATAATAAAAGTCAAAAGGAGAAATTGCGCGTTTTGATTAATTTGATCAACCTTGGTAGAAGGTCCCCCAAGGAACCTTTGTGCCAAATTATCTTTAAATCAGGCCGGTACTTTTGGACAAGAAGATGTTTAAAGATTTTACAATGCATATATAAGGAAAACAAGCTCCGCCACCCTGGGGGCCATGTTTTTCATCAGATTAGAATCATTTCAACAACCTTGGTAGTGGGTCACCCAAGGAACATTTGTGCCTAATTATCTTTAAATCGGGCCAGTAGTTTTGGACAAGAAGATTTTTAAAGTTTTGGCAATTTCCCCCTTTTCTGATGCCGCAGCAACCAAAGTTCTTCTTGGATTTAAATTGAACAACTTTAATAGAGGACTACCTAAGATACATTCCTGTGAAGTTATTTTGAAATCAGTCCATTGGTTTAATAGGAGAAGTCATTTGTAGGAAATTGTTAACAGACGGACGAACAGAAGCCGGACGGTGAGTGATAAAAAGAATCTCACCTCGCACTTCGTTAAAAAAAAAGTATATACTAACTTTATATAATATGATAGCACCTATGGTACCCACGGGGTTTACATTCGTAAAAATCTCACTAAAACTAGATACAAACAAACTCCACTGCGGAAGCAAACGCTCGTACGGATCTGGTGATCTCCTATTAAAGGTCGTCTCAGGTTGACCTTTTCACCAGCCAATCAAATAAGAATCAATAGAGGAGACATACACGAGAAGGAGAATGTGTTGTTTCGTGCGTGGAACAGAAAAATGAGAACCTGCTTATGAATATTTAAATGTATAGGGGCAATTTGAGACGACCTTTTAAGCGGCATCGTCAGCACAACCAAGTATTTTGGTCCGATTCAAATGCTATTGCATTCGTTAGGAATTGCTTCGAACCGAAACGCTGCCATTTAGTATGCGGAAGTATTAATGAATTACAGGTTGTTATTTCAAAAGCGTACTTCCATAAGAAGCAAAAAACAAGGTTGACAATTGAACGGAAGAACTTGAAACAGGAAATGGAAATAAATTATATTACAATGCGTCAGTATGGCCTTTTATCTAAAAATCTTAATGATTGTTATTAACACCCTTAATGATTAATCTGTCATAAACGCCCATACTTTAAATGGATTTAAAGGTTCAAATCATGATGTGCCAAAAAAACAGACAATGCAATCACACACACATTGTTCAGTGACATATGCTAAATGATAACCAAGGCATGCGAAAACCTTCCGTCGATAAAAGTGTGATCAGTGAAGTTATATATCAGTTTGCACATCCTCATGTGATAATATATAAAGAGTTTAGCTAGTAGATATGTATACACGTGAATGAAAAGTTCGTGAGCCTAAGTATTAAACGTATCACCCGTCGAGGACTGAATGAATCGTCACACAAACAAAACAGTTTAGATTACTTTCAACTTATTAATTTTACGTCGATTGGGAAACAAGCTTTAAGCTTATATGAATCACGCTCGGTATCTTCTTCCTGGAGACTTAAACAGTAGTCTCGTCGTGTGTGCGGGTAATCCCAGAACAGTTTAACAGTCTCTAGACTATTGACTGCATGTACAGAGAGTCAGGCGAGAAAGATGGCAGGAGCTTTGGATGATCTCAACGATAAATAAGCAATTCCTAAGTCAAGAGTATGATATAAATAATTAGAACAAGCATTTGCTTAGATTTTATTTCGAGATATCTTTCCGTTTGTGAATACCAAAAGTTATATTGACTCTTGACCTAGTCATACGTGCTAATAACACGTTTGGTCCTCACTCAGTGAAACTGCATCTCGATCCTACATCGAAACAAACAGTATTTTCCAACTTAGTATTGTAGAGGAAGAGGGTCCGCTTTAGGGCGGAAGGTCGCGGGGTCGATTCCCAACCGGGTCATACACAATACTTTTAAAATAGAAGCAATGGCGTTCCCTCCTCGGCGTTCAGGAGTGTGGGGTTAGCATTTCGATAGGCTCCCTCGTGTCAGAATAAATGAACACATTAATTGTGTTGAAAACTTACCCAGAAAATGCCGTGATATAACCAAGGGCGTAAAACACAATTCAAGCAAATCAGCTTATCTTATGAATCAGTATATCTTGATACCAATAATTATACCTTGTCAAATTGCTAGATATTGGTGTTGCCGGGTAAGCTATGAGTATAACATCTGTTTCGCATTTAAAAAGTCTTTGGTTTAAAACGCGGCCGAGTCATACTAAAGTATTTAAAAATGGTAGTAATGGCTGCCCTCCTTGGCGCTCAGGGTTGCGGGGTTAGCATTGCGACTGACTGGCTGGTGTCAGAATAAATAGACCAGTAGTACTGGTAATTTACACAGGAAACGCCGTGATATAACTGAAACATGGTTGAAAGCGGCGTAAACACCATTCAATCAAACTAACTTATCTTAAGAATCAGTATATATATATATTCCGTGTTCACTATATTGCTAGATTTAGATGTTTCCGGATATTGAATGTGCATTACATCTGTTTTGCCTACCTATCCCGTCGTTTTAGGAGGTGTTGTACAACGATAGATACACGTGTACACATATTTATCTAAATATTACCCGCAGGACGATCTAATTCATATTTGAATTATCTTTTTTCTTTTCACAATGATGTATGTAAAAACATAAACATATATTATTCGACAGAAATGATCGAGATGACGACTGTTCAAAGAGGTCAGATGAAATTACAATATGATTACAAATGAGCATCGTTTAACGACTTTGGTCTTGTTGCCGCATCATGGAATCACTGAACCATTTCCGAACGAGCAGACGTTTTGCGACAGACGATTTTTTAAAAATATTGCAGTAAAAGAAGAAATTGCTTATGATAAACAATTCTCCTTTTGCCACAATGTTTTCGACTCTTTCAACTCTTTCCAGCTGTATTATACCTCCATTGATAGAGAGTTTGTCGTATTTTTGCCGAGAATATTTCAAAGTCGTCTGCTGATTTTGTTGTATGTGGGAAAGGGTCAACAACACGTGGACAAGACCATAGTGTGACTGCACCTATATGTCTTTTCGTTCAATATAGGAGTGTACAACATGCAGACGAACATTGCAGGATGTTGTGATGCAGACGAACATTGCAGGATGTTGTGATACAGACGAACATTGCAGGATGTTGTGATACTTTGCGGATGCAAAATGCTTGCCTGAGACTTCTACGCTTTTCGCGCTGGTATCACAACATCAAATGTATTCCAATCATTACCGACACTCTCCAAGATAAATTGCATAAGGGCGTAACTTCAACGTGTTATAATATAAGTTACGCCAGATATAAATTCATATACTGATTTAATCCCCATATTAATCGACAACCCTTCAAGCCGGCGAGACATTATTACATCAGTATATAAAGTTTATCACCGCAAATGACGCGTATTAACATACATGTCCCTGTCAAGGGTGCACTTTTTTGCATAAATGCATTTCGCAATTGGAAACACCGTGTTGTTATTGTGGTAAATTATTGACGATGAACATATGCGATTGCGTCGAGTTTAGCGGACTTAAAACCCTTCTCTCTTATACAACAAATATGCAGGAAGGTGCTGAACTCTAGATAGAGATTAATATTTTGAAAGGTTGAAACTTCTGCAAATATTGCTTATAGTGACAACAAAGTAAGAAATAAATAGTTCATTCAAAAGTATTACGGCAGTAAATGTTGAAAAACAGTCAATTGAAAGTCAATGAAAATATTCAAAATTCGGAATTATGATTCTAATATTTCCAGACCCTTGAACACTTTTAAAACGTTGACTCTTTTGTATACACTCTGGAGCTCAGCACCTTTAAGTCGTTGAGCGTAACATGCCAAACATAGACTTTAAATGTTAAATATTAACTAACTTAAACATTCAATTATCACTTTGATTTTTAAACGCTCTCTATTATCATAACAAGAATATTTATTCTTTTAAAAGTGGATACCGATTTTGCAACTGAATAAATTCTCGATTCATAAATCAACTCTAAATATAGTGATTGACGCTAAATAATTGAGCCGTCCCGCGAGAAATCCAACATTATGACATCTGCGAAATGTATCGACTAGATCAGCCTGCGCTATCCGCGCAGACTGTTCCGGACCGACACATTCCGTCTCAGTGGATATATGTATCGAGTAGTGATTCCTAAAACAGAAAATCCACAGGAGGCGAAACATGTCTATCCGGGTAAGCCCGCGCGGCATGCTTAGGCTGATCCGGGTCGATACTTTACGCAGAGTCCACAATATTGGTTTTCTCGCGGGACGGCTCATATGTCCTGTACCAAGAGAACATGTACGCTTAAACATCATCTATATTAGGCAAAGGGTTGATAACAGTTATACGTAATGTAAACACTCCAGCTGAAGAAACAGACTACCTTCGGTTACTCTAACAGTAGACGTCTTTTAAAACATTGCTAACTCTATGATGAATAACTTGGTTCATAATCTAGGTACATTGGACACATCCTTAACTCTTTCAACGTCAAAGGCAGTATTGGGTTTTTTCCCAAACAATGTAGATTTAGATGAGTCGGCTCGCAACGAGTCATCTTGTTGGCCTTTATGTTATCATAATATTCAAAAACTATTATTATATTGATAATTGGAGTTCGTTTGATTTTGAACATGAAACGATCTATTTTAGGGAATCATGTGCTGAAAGGGTTATACTAGAAGAGTGAATATACTATTCATTGCGATAGGTTAGTATCCTCAAGGATTTGACACCAAATCCCTCATCCTGGGTTCGATATCCGCACGCAGTGGTCATAGTGGAGTACCTTTGGACAAGGCACATGTTCCAGCCTAGCAATGATTAGCAACAGAGGTATCATTCAGAAGCCGTTATATAATTGTAAAAAAATGAATTAACTATTTCAAACCCCAATAATACAAAACAAATAAGATCAGATCCCATAGAAATATGTTTTCTTTTTATAATTACATTTCTTCTTAATTCTTGTTATGCGTAATTCGCACCAACGATGCGCGGGCTGATCTGGGCCGATATATTACGCAGAGGCCATAATGTTGTTTTTCTCGCGGGACGGCTCTTATGAACTATTATTAGCAGAATGTTGATATCTGATTAGCAAACAAAGTAGTAGCGGGTTATTCGATGAAAAATAGGCGTAATACATCAGGGAACTATTGTTAGAATTAGGGTTCAGCAGGATAAGGGTTAAATTCCAAGAATATTCCCACGTGCATGATAAGCTCTTAGTCTTCCCGTTAATGATAAAACTCGATATTTCACGAAGAATGAACAAATATCATCCTCTTTACTATATGAGACTGATCTGGTCGATACATAACGCAGATGCCATAATGTTGGTTTTCTCGCGAGACGGCTCATATATACAATTTGTTAAAGTATTAGCACTTTCCCTTTTTTACGTAATTAGTGTTCTCTTTAATTAACGATCGATCAATATGAACTATGTCTAATCATGTTAGGTTGACTAATTGATCTTTAACGACTAAATCATTTTATTCACATCAAACATTAAACGAACAGCCTCACGATATTGGTTTGATACTAAAAATGCTTGAATAACTTAAAATTGTTGTTCAAGTCATTATATTTACAATTCATGATATTCAGAAATTAAAAATTAAGTCGCATACCTATCTTTAAAATAACCCTTTCCGATATACAACAAATCTTCGGCAGACGACCTCAAAATCGTTTGGCTAGAAATACGGCAAACCTCTATAAATGAAAGTTCAATCAATGAACAGAGTCGGAAATATTGTGAAAAAAGAGGAAAATGGTCCTTCAGCCACACTATTTTCAAAACGTCGTCTGTTGCAGAGGCGTCACACAGCGCATATATGTGAGAAAAGTTAATTAATTGTGTGGTCAATAGTTGTAACTAACTTGGTAGACTAATTCAGCAAGCTACTTTTGGTACATTTTCAGTTCTACACAACGATTGACCGACGCACATAATAACACTACAAGTGATATTGTTTTGCTCAGTTTTGACTTGAAGTAACGATTGAAATAAATGTCCTTGTTTAAAAAATGTGACCCCAAATCACGAGACGGTCGCTTTAGGATTATTCAGTTCTCGTCGTGCACACTATAAAGTCGAATTCGCAAAGAAATAATAACGCAAATTATAAAGTAAGAACGTTTAAGCAGATCAATTTCGCTAAGAATAGTGGTGGTACGTATTTTAATAATTTAAATATTGCGAACGGAAAGAACACTAGAACTGTCCCTCAATGTAAGTATACCCCAATCTGGAGTTACCTACCCCTACCATTGCATTACAGTGTCAGGCATACACCAGTAATTGCGACGCCCTTTTGACATGGTGTAACGAGCAAGAGGCTATATAGACCATCTGTTGTGAACCAAACCAATTTATCCTTTTAATCTCCGAAAGTACAAATGTATATTTACTAATTAACTATATATATATATAAATATATATGCGACAGCTATATACTAATGGATGTGATCACACTTGTCGCCGTTGTTGGTTAATGGAGGTGATCACACTTGTCGCCGTTGTTGGTTCACGTCATTCGTTCAAATTCGCCTTGTACCACACCAATTATACCTCCGTTTTGACAGTACAAAAACAATCGAATTGAAGGGGAGATCCCTCTGGAATGAATGTATATTGCTTTATGGCGCATCGACAGCTAAGGTCATTTAGCGCGCAATGAAATTTAATTATTCATGAACCCTGGGTAAACAAACCAGTACTAGGCTAGAAAATGTGCCTTGCCCAAGGGCACTCCACCATGACCGAATTGCCGCGACTGGGGATCGAACCAGGGACACCCTGTTCCGAAATCCCCGACGCTAACCACTCGACCACAGCGGATTCCTTAGATCCCTCTGGAACATTTAAACGGATATTATTTACAACAAATGATTAAAGCGTGCATAACGATTCATTAAAACACCTTTAAAATTGAAGACATTCAATACATATTCATAGTATATTCATCAATCAATAATCCTGTCAAATACTTTCATATATGCTTCTACCAAAGACTCGATCAAAGTCACACGAAACAAATGTTTAAAATTACATCAACAAAAAAAATCAACGTAAATTTTTAATGCTCAATCTTAATCAATCTATCAATCAAGACATTGTATGTAACGACCACGTGACCGATGAAATATAAATCGTCTGCTTCAATACACCTGTTGTATGCACCAATGACAGACTATACATTATAGCGTATAAGAACATAATTGGATACAATGTGCTCAATCAAAACTATTTTGACGTGCAAAATGGGGGAACATGTTTCATACGAATGAAGCTGACTTGATAACATGACATGCTCAACATACTCAAACGTATACACTATTCTAAAGATTCACTGTCTAATTGGAAACAATTGAGAGGTTGAAAAGTGTACAAATGAAAGACACAATTCACATGACAAACAATTGAACAAGCCGATAGGCGACGTGGGATTCGCCTAGGTGGTTTTCGCCTTTTGCATATTTATCAAACTTCCGGCTCTAGCTCGGAAACCATAGTCAAACCTGTGTTTGAAGACCATCCATGGTAGGTGAAAAATCTGGTGTTTGCTCACATCTGGTCTTCAATTACAGGGTCATTTTAACAGAAAATGAGGTTTTGGGAAATAAAAGTTTGGTCGTTAAAGACAGTGTTTGCTATTCCAATGTGGTCTTTAGCACAGTTTCGACCGTATTATAAACTATTGTTTAAACCATATTTTTCCACTGAGCGTTGGCGACTCTAAGCTTTGTATGCATATACGCGGTTTTACAGATGGTGAGGCCAAGACTTCTATGGAACGGCTGATTTGGCATGGTGTTTTGTTTCTCCCATATCCCAACTCACCCCCTCCACCCTCCCCCACCCCCACCCCACAAACATACACTCAACACAAACCGTTACGATACGTGAAATATTCAAACAACAATAACCACTGTCATCACCACACCTTGATCACCACACATTTCAGGCTATTAAACCGAAATGTAATTTCTAATTCAGAATGCTATCAATTGATAAGGTGTAAGAAGTAGAGCTGAGTGTGTTATACTTTATTGTGATGCATTTTTTTTAATTCATATAAATATAATTTATTAGAGTGATATTTCATTCACAACTTCATTTACGTCTCGCCATTTCCGTAAAAAGTTTACTTTATTCGAGGATAAATAACACCTTAACAAAATGTGAAGACAAAATACTTTCTGCTCCAAATTTGGTCTGAAGCAATTTTATTCTTGAGATTGACTAATCAAAACTATTACTTAGAGGAAGGAATTTATGTCTGAGATCAAGGACTTTTCCCCTAATTTGTGTAGTTCTGGACCAGCTATGTCTAACGGAAACTAATGGCATCTCATGTATAGCTGCTATTTAATGATTTACCTTGTTTTGGTAACGTAAATGTTACGTAACAAAGAAAGGAGAGTATGAAAAGTATAGTCTACTATGTTAAGCATTTTTAACAACGTTTTTCATTATGAAAATGTACAATGAGTGAGGAAGTACGCTTTACTTGGTACAATAATTAAGAAAGCATACATCTACATATTTAAAAATGTATTTAAGTTTGACGACACATTCGGCATCATATCAGGTATAAATCAGCCACGTTTCAATCGTGACTATTCAGTTCCCTTCTGTTTCCTGCATGCGTCACAATTAATAGAACTGGCACAGCCAACCGATCATTTCCGCAATACATGAATAATTATTTCCACTTCATGCGAAACAGCCTTATACGGCGACTTGCGGATCTTCTTGTATCTACATACATTAAATAATCGGATGAGTCTGTGCACATAGCGACTCACAAGATTCGTCAATGTACGACCATATGAAACATAGACGTGTAGCCCAACTCGTTAGTTTAAACTTATCTATTTTACATCGATTGCGAAACAAGCTTTAAGCTTATATATATTAATCACGCTCGATGTCTGCTTGCTGTATACTTAACCAGAACTCGCGCCGTTTGTGTGAACAAACTCCCCAAGGCAGAACCCTCTCATCACGGGATTCGAACCAGGGACCTTTGGTACAAGAGGCCGACTCTCTACCTCTGTACCACTGTCTTCCAACTCGTTGAACACACGTTTGGCCTTTAAATGCTGACAAACAGGCGTGTTAATTTGTATGGTTCACTGGGTGTTTTTTAAAGTCGGTTATATCACGGCGTTGATGCCAGAACTATTGACCAACCCATACTGACAACATCCTGACAACAGCGAGTCATGCCAATCACACAATCATGAGCGCCAAGGAGGAAAAGTCATTTCTATCATTTTTTGAAAAAATACAATTAGACAGAAAGTCGGCAAACGCGGATAAGATGTATATTGTTTTTTAGAATTATTCAACTTAAAACAATTACGCATCAGGTTTGGGTTTTTTGAAGCGAAGCTCATATTTACACATATCATAATTACGTTAAGGTTTGGGTTTTTTGAAGCGAAGCTCATATTTACACATGTAATAATTACGTTAAGGTTTGGGTTTTTTTAAGCGAAGCTCATATTTACACATGTAATAATTACGTTAAGGCTGGTTTTCCTAGAGCACCGTTCTTATACATACACATGTAATAATTACGTTGATGTTGGTTTTCATGGAGCA
>JAUELF010266757.1:0-11064 GCA_031471495.1 Clinocardium nuttallii | reverse complement strand
CTAGCATGATCATATCTCCCTTTTCTACAATGTCACATACTCTCTAGCATGATCATATCTCCCTTTTCTACAATGTCACATACTCTCTAGCATGATCATATCTCCCTTTTCTACAATGTCTCATACTCTCTAGCATGATCATATCTCCCTTTTCTACAATGTCTCATACTCTCTAGCATGATCCTCTTTTCTTTCTCGGTATTTTTTCTAATATCAGTTATTTCATTTAGTATCATGTCAGAGAAAAAGGGTTAAATTGCACGAGCCGGTTTCCATCGATTCAGAACGCCAGTTTCGACTCTTCTTATAAAATGTTAACGTCAATAAAATGTAACCCAATCTATATCATTGGAGATATCTGTTAAGAAATGATATCATATCCACTTTATTATTTCCGCTAGAGTATATATCCACGCACGGGCCTTGTCAAGCACAAACAAACCGTGTTACAGGAAAACCAACCATAGGTTATGTGTGAGTAGTGCGTAAAGTATCGATCCGGTCAGCATGCCGCGCTGTCTAATCCGGACAGTCACTTTTCGCCTCCTTTTCTGTTTCAGGAATCATTACTCTCAATCTCATTAAAACCAGATTTTTTAAAACTCGCATACTTGTATATAACATACGTACGTAGAAGACTGTTGGTCTGATTTTAATGAGATTGCATTACTCTATCCCCCTGACAGAATGTGTCGGCCCGGATGAGCCAGCGCGGCATAATGTTGGTTTTCTCGTGGAACGGCTCATATGTATGTACATATAATCCTTATGCATACTGCTTGAAAACTCGTGAAAGCGTTTGCGGATAAGTGGCGAACGGTACAAATCAAAATCAGACTCCAATAGTGTGCAGTCTGATCCGGATCTAAGTTAGGTTTAGAGCGAGACGGGTCAATGCCAAGTTAACCGTGATCCAAGTTTACACAGTTTGATCCGATTCTTAACTGGTCTAAAATGCCCTTCTATTGCTGGCGCCGATTCAATGGTCACGATTAGTTTTACCTGATTATCTGATTAGACAGATCAAAAATTAAAAAGTCTGGTGAAATCAATGTAACACTTTAAAGGGTTTTCAGACAATTTCCTAACTTTGAAAGAAATATTTATTTCATATTTCTTATTTTCCAATTATATTTCTGAAATTTGAAGCTAAAAAACTCGCCCAATACATAATACGTCTATATGAGAGAAAAGGTTAAACAATATTATTAACAAAAAGTACAAGTTGACATTTATAAATTGATTGATGGATTTGGGTTTAACGCCGTTTTCAACAATTTTTCAGCCAAATCACGGCGGCCTACTCATATGTTTCCTGGTTATCTCACACCAGAACTCCTAACAACATACTTTCCAAGCAACTGGCTGCTTTTCCACATAGACTGTTAGCACATTGGTGAAAGACGAATGACGCATGTCACACGGACCTTTGTCAAACGTCGGAAAGAATGACGTAGGTTCATATCAGCCTGTACTTGTACTCCGTCTTATCAGACTACAATAAGAAGAAAAACAGAATATATCTTGATCAGACTTAACGTATGCACATGCTGAACTTGATCTACAATGCTCACAAAAGCCAATCTGAATGTTTCCCCACGGTCCAGCTCATTTCATGAATAAGTAAAAACATACGTAAAATGGATTATTACTTGAGACTCTGTCTTAAGTCTTTAATAATCACAAGATAAATATAGAATATATAAGTAGTTCGGTTTCACATTGTTTTGCGGTGAACGAAGATCATGATCAACCTGAGTCTCAAAGCAAGTCTGACCAGGATCGTCGTTTGTCTCTATCTACATGTCATTAGAGTACAAACATATCTCTGGAGAACCGTTGTGATAAAACGACACCTATATAACTATTTAAACGTTTCCAAACCTACGAAGGTCAGATTTCGTGTGGCGTGGAGTATATGTACACCAAGAACAAATCAATTATAACGTTAATCCGTTTCTACATATAGACGCCTCGACAGGAGACGGCTTTTGAAAACATAATGACAAATGGAGAACTAAATTAATCGTTACGCTAACATACAAGTGTACTCGGCACCCCGAATGACCAGCTATTACCTCATTTTGACGACGCTGTTTGCCACAATGTTTTCAACTCGTTTCACCCATTATACTTTCATTTAAAGAATTGTTAGATATTTCCCCTATATGTTTTCAAAGTCGTTTGCTGCAGCAGCATATTTGTTGTCCCCAAGAAAGGTCCAGCAATGCTCAGCAAAGATTTATCCCTTGACCAGCTGTTTTCCTTTATGCAGTCTAATAAGGGTATTCTAGATTAGCTATCCAGTCATACTAGCAATTAGAGAACAGCTTAAATGTTAAGTCTATTACTCCTTTTCGCACATACAGCAAATCTGCAGAAAAAGACATAGAAAATATCTTGGCAAATATATGGCAACTCTCGTTCATTGAAAGAACACATGGTTGAATAAGGTTCAAAACATTGTGGCTGTAGTAGAAATAATTATCATGAGCAATTTCTGCCTTTCCCTCACTGTTTTAAAGAGTCAAATTTTGCAGATGCGTAAGAAAGTGGCTATATCTGTGAACTATCTGACCGTAGTTGCGAACCATCAACGAAAGCCTCATTTCGTAGTGTGTGGCTCATAAGGTATTTCAGAGGTTGATTAGAATTGTTCTCTCTTTCTAGGTCCCTATTCCGTTCTGAACACGGATGTGAATATCGGGTCACAGTCTAAACGTAAACGCTCCTGGTCCAGGGCCGTGTTCTCTAACTTACAACGAAAGGGTTTGGAAAAGAGGTTTGAAGTTCAAAAATACGTCACGAAACCCGACAGACGCCAGCTAGCAGCCATGTTGGGACTTACAGATGCACAGGTAAGACGACGAACGATGTTAACCCCCATTCCACTTTTTATCTGTTGACGTTCATTAGTAGTTATAGTAATTAATAAGGTATTTGTATCATGGAACGATATATAATAAACTATAATATTGACTATATGTGTGACTTAGGGAATAATAGATAATAAACTTAAATACTGAATATATGTGTGACTTAGGGAATGATAGATAATAAACTAAAATCCTGACTATATGTGTGACTCAGGGAACGATAGATAATGAACTAAAATACTGACTATATGTGTGACTCGGGGAACGATAGATAAACTAAAATACTGACTATATGTGTGACTCGGGGAACGATAGATAATAAACTAAAATACTGACTATATGTGTGACTCGGGGGACAATATATAATAAACTAAAATACTGACTACTATATGTGTGACGCAGGGAATGATAGATAATAAACTAAAATACTGACTACTATATGTGTGACGCAGGGAATGATAGATAATAAACTATAATACTGACTATATGTGTGACTCAGGGAACGATAGATAATAAACTAAAATACTGACTATATGTGTGACTTAGGGAACGATAGATAATAAACTATAATACTGACTATATGTGTGACTTTTGTTTGTTTGGAGTTTAACGCCGTTTTAACAGCTTTGGTCATATTACGGCGGTCAGTGCACCTACCCATGTTTTCCTGGCTTACCCACACCAGTACTTACACAACATTCTTTCGAAGCCACTGACTACTTCTCACATAAATCAGAGGTGAGAGGCTATGGAAAAATCGCCCGAAAGAATGTCGCCGCAACCGGGTATCGAACCCGTGGCCACCAGATCACGAGTCAGATACGCTACCTATTGAGCTACCCGGCCGGGCTGTATGCTTGTATGCGAAGGGTTTAGATTCAACTTATTACAATATGGGAACAAGAAACTAATATGTGTATACTAACAACTAAATGCAGTTTTGGGATTTGTATGCTTGTATGCGAAGGGTCGTATATTCAAACAGCAAGCGCAAAGTTTAGAACAGGATCAGGCTGTATATATATATATATATGAATGTTGATCATGGTCTGCACATTTCGATATACTAGTCGCTTTCACGCGGTGATTGGGGTTACATAGGGACACATGTGTTGGTTAAATGTATATGTTATGCTTTTTTGTAAATGCACAGTCCCTTAATTCTGTTAATATGTATTTTGTCACATTTGTTAAGGTTTGTGGATATACATATCTTAATTCTTACACACGTGTGAGACCATTGTGTGCATAGGTGATCAAGTAATAAACCTTTTCATCGCCGTATTTATAAATCGGATCCTTTCATCTTAAAACTTCAATTTTATATTTTGTTTTACATTGTATGAATATTTTGAGGATGTGGGGAATTAAGGGCGAAGTCTAGATGAATATCAGATTGTATAGCTATACGGGTTGATCCTTGCCTGCACATTTCGCGGGTGACATACAAGTCATCTACACGCGACGAGGGGGTTAAATCGGACAGGTTTGTGGATTAAATGTTTATGTATTTCTCTTCTTTAAATCCATAATCACTTAGTTATGTTAATCTGTTTGTATGCGCTTTAAAACAAGCAATACAGTTCATGAATATGACTACACGAAGATTAGCCATAGCAATATATCGGTTCTAAAAGGACTTAGCGTAAAATACCAGATACCAGATTTGATCTTGTTATAGCTCGAACAACGTTGGACTTTTTTAAAATAATTTCTATCTAAGCATATATCTACAAACAGATATACCACTTAAAAACGTTTAATGGTAACAGTTTCGTAACTTAAGATGTTGCCTTAAACATGAAAGTCGCTTAAATAATAGTTTATGCTTATACCAATTAGATCAAAAAGTTTAATACTTACGTCAAAGTCGGTCCGTCATTTACGATTTTAACTAGCCCTGCGAGTCCAAAATAAATAAACACAAAGTATTTCGAACTCGATTAAGATAAATATAGACTTGTGTATTGTATGGCCTAGTCATCATAAAACTGTTCCGTGTTTAAATTACTTGTTTGCTAATGAATTATATTAAGCCATTCCCGCATACGACAATTCTGCAGCAGACGACTTTGAACATATTTTGTCAAAAAATAGAACATATCTATAATTAAATGGATAACCTATGACTAAAAGAGGAAAACATTGTGACAAAAGGAGAAATTGTACGTTTTGTGCAATTTCTTCTCTTGTCACTATGTTTTCAAAATGCCGTCTGCTGCAGAGGCGTCAGAAAGCGTCTATAAGGGAAAGGGTTAAGAAATATATTAAAATGTACTTGGCAAAAACAACGAATTGTGAAACTTATGCAGCAGGCAACGTTTCGTAAACAAGGAAAACGGAGGACCAACTATGGTCTGTTACAAAGACAAAGATTTTGATAAAACACATCATTGACGATTGAGTTGTTATAAACATTTATAAAAATCTACATTTGATCATTTCCTACGCAACAGTACTAGGCTAGGAAATGTACCTTGCCCAATGGTACTCCACCATGATCCAAATCCCCGACGCTAACCACTAGGCCACGGCAGTTTCCTGAAGAAAGGAGAAATTGTTCATATCTAACAGTTTCTCCTTTTCCAATGATGTGTTCAATGTAGCCTACTACAGTCCCATCAAATGTCATCAGTAATTGTTAATTTACACTCATATGAACGCATTTGCAACAGACGACTTTTAAAAACATTGTATGACAATTTCACATTTTACCACAGTCTTTCTACTATAATCTAAAATTGTAGAGAATAGAATCCGCTGTGGTCGAGTGGTTAGCGTCGGGGATTTCGAAACAGGGTGTCCCTGGTTCGATCCCCAGTCGCGGCAATTCGGTCATGGTGGAGTGCCCTTGGGCAAGGTACATTTTCTAGCCTAGTATTGGTTTGTTTACCAGGGATCATGAATAATTTAATTTAATTGCGCGCTAAATGACCTTAGCTGTCGGTGCGCCATAAAACAATATACATTCATTCATTAATATAGTTGATGTAGGCTTTTTTTCTTTTTTTACATTATGATGTTAATGTTTTTCAAAGGTAAAGTTTTATTATGTGAGGATTGGATTGCACGAGTTGATAATGGGTCGAGGTCCGATTATATTCAGTATGATCGAACTGTTGTAAAATTGATTATAATGATTACATCTCAGATGTACCTGTTCCATGTAGCTTCTAGGACTCGGTATGCAACTCCTATGGTCTTAAATTATTAGACGTTTGTAAATCTACAGAATGACTGAAAGGTAATGGTAGACTGGGTCGTAATCATTCAGGTGGAACATTTACCAATTCTGGCCATTCGGAGTGTAGTGTTATTGACTATGTTAGCACGATATTCATTGTATGGATGATTTCCAGATACATGAATTTTGCAAACTGTCAGACCACGCACCTCTTTCATTCAATATTAAATGCTGTACACTTCAGTCGAAAGATAATGACATAATAAAGTAAAGTAGAATAACTGGTTGCGAGAAAGTGTTCGTAGGGGAGTCATTGGTAAATTGACTGTTATAAACTCAATTTTAGACGACATTTATATACATTACAAAAACAGTATTGACTCGTGCATTGACAATTTTCGAAGGTAATTAACGATGTTGTACAATCACTGTTCAGTACGCATCCTGTTTATAGTCGTTATAACTCTTCATATTTAAACCAACAGAAAGTTAGTAAAAAGGCAGAACGGTTTAATGAGGAATGTATGGTTGCGAAACGCTCTCGAACATCTTAATGCAGTCTATTCGTTCAATAGGGTAAAAGATAACGAAAATAATGTGGATATGTATAATGTAAAGAGATTGAGACATCCCCAACTAAGAGAGTTTTGGAAAATGTTTACTAAAAAGAAAACCAATAACATTCCAATAACTGAATCATATGAACATTTATCTAAAATGAAACGATTATCATATGATGACGAAAGTGAATAGTTTTGCCGTAATAATTATTTTAAAGGTTACGGATTCTTGTTTTCCAAGCTGGATAATCATGTAACGATTTCAGAGGTTGGGGTAGTCATTCGCTCTCAATTATCCAAAACGTTTTAACTGAAGAAGAAGATTATTTTGTACTTGTGTAGATATAAAAGATGCCTGCATGATAGCATATACATGTATGGTTATGGTTCAAATTTTATAAATTAGATATGAATTGGTAAATGCTTAGAATAAATAAAGACATGTATTATAAAGTAGGGTTATGCAAAAAGAGCTGTAATTCTTACTCTTTTATTGTACAGTAGGATTGAAGCAGGGGGAGGTAATTTCGCCTATACTATTTTCCTGCTGTATCGATGATTTAGAGCTTTTCTTACAAGATGACCATACATCTGGTTTGTCACTTCAGGATATTACATTTATAATCATGCCTTTCGCGGATGACATGGTAATTATATGAAAGTATGTTGAAAATATACATTATAGTTTAAATATGTTGAAAAATTAATGTAGAAGTTGGGGTTTAAAAGTCAACACAAATAAAAGTAAAGTAATTGTGTTTCGAAAACGTTGTGATCTACTGCACAAAGACCACTGGTTATATAAAACAAACGCCTTCGCGGTTGTTAATAATTTCCATTAGTTATAAACAGTCTTTAAATATACGGGTACATTTGTACTAAATCAAGAAAGAAACAGCACTAAATGTTTTTTAATATAATATCAATTGATTTGATTTTCAATTTTCAGTTTTGTTCCAACTGTTTGATTATTTGTTGGCTCTACATTGAACTATGTATGTGAAATATGGGGGTTTGGTAAATCAAAACCCTATCCGAACGATATGTCCAATGTCAGTTCAAGATAAATATGATTTCATAAGGATCATGAATGATAAATTCCAGTCTGGTTTGATGTCTGATTTCTTGACAATCGGTATATGAAATTGGTACAAGATGATGCACTCTGCCATTATATCATATAAAGGTAAATTTGGATTAGGCAAGTTAAAAATGACTTCCATGTGGGTTTTTTTAAAAGATGCATCTAGGACGGAATTACATTTAATTGCAACGTGAAGGCTCTGGTGAGACTACATAATTAAACCAAACATTGCGACACGCAACTCAATATATTCACCAGAATGTGCAGCTTTGTCTAAATGTAGAGTGTACTACAGTTAGGCGACCAGCGAAACCTAATTATGTGTGTACAGGATCAACTTGATATTGATATTGGTAGAAAAAATCCATACTCAACAAGCGAATTACTTAATTTCTAGAGTTATATGTATTGAAAACTTCTCATTAATAGTGTGTTTAATCTTGAGACTAAGTTAAACTGTTGATACTTTGCTCAAATATATTGCGGGCTTAGAGATTGCTTATTTAACATTCATCAGCTATTTTTTCCGTTCTCAACCGGTAGTCTGCTGCCAAGGCGTAAAGGCGATAAGAAACTTTGCAAATGTCACTGTAAGAAGTTGTCATACAATCTTATTGAAGATAACAACTATAATAAAGCTATAATATAATCATCTACAATGAAGACAAAATTGAGCCTGTTATTACGTTTAGTGGTATTGTTGACCGTTATGAAAAAAATCGCATAGCAGTGCATTAAATATCACCCATTCCTAATAGTTGAGTCGACTTATTGCTTAGTCATGATACCCGGTAAACAACCAGTACTATGCCTTGCTTAAGGGCACTTCTCATTGGTCCTGACTGGGAATCCAACAAAGTACATCTTCGCCCGGTTTCAAATCCTCGACGTTAACCACTCGACTTCGGCGGTCTCTTCTTGGATGAAAGCAGTTGCCCAGATATATAATTATTATATAATAATGAAGGGCTTACCATAAAAGAATAAAATAATAAGGTAGTTTATCCACATTTAATTATCAAGTTAAATAAAGGACAACATACATGTTATCCACTTTTATAAGATCTAGACATACCCAATCGACTAAATAATAATTTATTATTAACCGATGTGCACGTTGCAAACTAACATTGATTAAAGATAATGGACGCATGTACGTTTGTAACTCAATAAACAAGAATTGTTCTTTGCAAAATAAATCTCCGTTTTGGACCAAACACTCTGTGATCAAATCAAGTTATTTGATTGGATGATTATGAGAAGGATTTGCCTCGGACCAATTAGATCTCAAAACGCATAGTCTAAACACAGAGTGTATCTACAGTTTCGGCTATGCATGCGGTATATCGAATATTTGCCCCTAATAGCGGAGTTATTTGTCAGCCGCATCTCTCAATGGGGGAGGGACACAGTTTACTAGCCATATTTCGGGCAAAATCATGAAAGACCAAATCGGTCGAACTCAACTTTACCAATTTAGCCAAAAAGGTCCGATTGTATTCTACATATATTTAAGCTTAAGATCAGAGGCGATCGTACGGGCAACATTACGCAAAATCCGATATTCGGAGTTTTCCTAACACGAAAAATCCAGATCAGCCTACGAATCCGCGCAATGATATCAGGATCTTTGCAAATTCGACGTACACATAATGTAATTGCCTATTTACATATACAAGCAGTACATTTAAGAATCATA
Organism: Clinocardium nuttallii; assembly: GCA_031471495.1. Lineage (NCBI taxonomy): Eukaryota > Metazoa > Mollusca > Bivalvia > Cardiida > Cardiidae > Clinocardium > Clinocardium nuttallii. Next base: position 1,661 of record JAUELF010266757.1, on the reverse strand, counting down.
CTTCATCTATGGGAAGTTTGAATATAGTTCGATAATGCTTGCAGTGGTTGATAGCGATAGGCAGATAGTTATCAAGTAAAAAAAAAATCGAAAGAAAAATTATTAAAAGCAGGAATCCACAAATGTGGTAATACAACTCTAGTTTGGTTGAATTCATAGTATAGCTATGTTCCGAAGACTATTACATTTTAAAAATAGAACAAATCCAGAACATTATTCTACAGTGTGACTATGGTACGAGAGGGGAGATCGAAAGGGAACTGAAATGAAATACATGTTTCGAAAAAGAACGCAAATGTTTGTCTGCTTTGTTCTACGTCGGAAAAGGAGTATTACTGGAAAGTTATTATGTCTCTCCCATTACATGGCGGTGACATATTGCTTATGCCCGTTCCGTCATTACGTCCGTCCGTCCGTCCTTCCTTCCTTCCGTCCGTCACACTAGTTTCCTCTTAAGCGTAGGAACGTCATACTTTGTATGCAGGTTGGTCGTGACCAGTAAATGACCCGTATTGATTTTGGTGTTAGTAGGTCAAAGGTGAAGGTCATGGTGACCGTGTGAGGTAAAAAATGATTTCCGCTCAATAACTGAAGAAATGTAATTTTCTACGTTTGGGAAAATCGAATAAGAGGAAAATTCATTTCCACCTGTATTAATGTTATGAACGCTAGGTGGCGATGCTTCAATGTGAATTGCACGAGGAAAGTACTCGTGTAAGGTCTTTCAGGTTTGGACTGTGCTGACGTGTACGATTTATATTTAAAAACAAAATTACGAAGAAAAGTCACGAGAATCAGTGTTAATGTTTTTGAGAAATTCAACTTGTGCTCTCTTTGAGTTACGCTATTGCTATTTCTTATAGATATATTATTACAATATCATAGTTAAATGTGAATGAGGCTCAACATTTCTTGGTTCGGCATTGACAAATGGGCACAGGTTTCCAGAGTTCTTTGCTATAAATAGTTTTTTATCTCTGGTTGTTCCTGGGCGAGTTGAACCATCTGCATACTTATATATTTCATCCATAAGTCAATGATTGCTAATTACTGCTTAAAAAAATTACATATTGCATAGAATGTGTGTAATGAGCACGGGTTCTTGTTTGATGTTATATGGCAAAAATGTAAATGTCACATGTATAACCATCTAAATATGTTGTTAATTACGCATGCTATGTACTGTACATATTCAATCGACTTCAGTCGACTGTCCGTACTCTTGTCGCAAATATAGAAAATGTATTTTCAATATGAAGTGTTAGTTGTTTCATTTCGGCATTAATAAGTCCGTGAATGGAAAGGTACATGAGGAACTGAATACCCCAAAAACGGTTTACTTAATTTACCTTTGCTTTGAGCATGAATCATGAATGGCAGGTAATGGTTTTTTGAAAGTTTGAAGGAAACAAATTGTTGTTGGCTTGTTATTGTTCAACAATTATCAATTCCAAGATGATTCCCTATCTCTTGGTGGAAGGAGAATTGCTCAAAACAAGTAGTTCCTTCTTTTACACAAAGATATAAACCGTTTCTCTTGGTGGAAGGAGAAATGCTCAAAACAAGCAGTTCCTTCGTTTACACAAAGATATAAACCTTTTCTCTTGGCCGAAGGAGAAATGCTCAAAACAAACAGTTCCTTCGTTTACACAAAGATATAA
>JAUELF010266746.1:0-11065 GCA_031471495.1 Clinocardium nuttallii | reverse complement strand
CCCCCCCCCCCCCCCCCCCCCCCCCCCCCCCCCCCCCCCCCCCCCCCCCCCCCCCCCCCCCCCCCCCGCGTTCGTGCAGAATTGTCTTAAGACGCTTATAGTCAGTAATTGGACCGTCATATGTCCCCACTAAGTTTCGAGCTTGACAACGCAAGGACACCGCAAGTTATAGACCCTTTTTACGTTCGGACCAACCGTTGATCCTTGCACATACCGATAATTTACCATTCATTGGCCTGTATGACCTGTGAGGACAGTGGCATGTTAAAGCGAACCCTTCAGTTATGAACAGAAGCTACAACTCTGAGAGAACCCTATTATGTACCACTCCAATACTTCTCAAAATCGTACGTTGCAGATTGAGGCTTGGAGATGTGTTCTTGCTGACTGCAGAACACAAACTGACTGATCAAAAAGAAACCCGCATTTATATAGCAATAACCCGTAATCTTAATAATGGATGCTTTCGGACCATTATAGCCATGCGCCTACATTATAAACATTTTAATGAGCGTCTGAGTGATTGATTAAATTGCATATTTCAAAACGGGTCTACACTCAGAATACAGGAAATACATATACAACTTTAATTGCAATTGAACAACTATATATCCCAGAATCACACTCAAGTACTTACATGATGTGTCACTCAGGAAAGATAGTTTAATAACAGGTTCAATTAATAAATTGCGATCTTGATGTTGCAGAAGCTTTCTATGAAACAGAATGATGACAATGGAAATAAAATGACCAACAAGGAAAGTAACTGAAATGCCCGTTTCGTGACAGAAGCACAAAGATGTACAAACAAGAGCATTGTGATCTTACCTTATCTATCCCTCTGAACCTGATATTATAGTCTACGCATTTGATGTATTAGAGTGTTACACCTTACAATGCTGAATACTTAAACTTGACTTTTAATTCGAAAAGATTCTTAGCCCACATTAGTCATATTAAGATATACATATTCAGTTCGTCAGTCGAGATAACAGAGCATGAGCATACTTGCAATGAGAGTTTTTTATAATTATAAGTACTTTTAGTCTACTGAGTTGTAGAAGTGTTTTCACTTATTGCTCTTCTTTCCATTCCAATATTCGGGGGCGGGACAATACGTGTTTTGATGAATCCTTACCTATATTAGAGGCACGAAGATGTAGAAAAACAGGGCATTCTGATCTTACATTATCTAGTCTTTGAACCACGTACTACGTTAACATATATTAGAGGCACGAAGATGTAGGAAAAGACAGCATTCCGATCTCACCTTATCTAGCCCTCTGAATCGTGTACTACGTTAACATATACAAGAGACACGGAGATGTAGAGAAAGAGAGGATTCCCGTCTTACATTATCAAGTCCTCTGAACCATGAAACACGTTAACACAATATAAGAGGCACGGATATGTAGATAAAAAAGGCATTATTATGATCTTACCATAGACTGTTTCAAATGAAAGGATGACGTAAATAAAAATAAATATGTTCTTGTTTATGTCAGATTTCACAACACAGTCACATAAACAAAAGCAATATGTCCCTACAAAATTCGGTGGTATGTATTGTAATTATCTCACCATTTACCCGATGTTATAGTCTACGCATTTGATTATATTAGAGCGTTAAACCTTACAATGCTGAATACTTAAACTTGACTTTTAAATCGGAAGAAATAATAGCCCATATTAGTGATAATAAGATATACATATTCAGCTTGTCAGTCGAGAGAACAGAGCATGGGCAGACTTGCACGGAGAGTTTTTATAATTATAGCTACTCTGAGCTATTTACCATGCATCCACTAAGTTCCAGAAGTCTTATCACTTATTGTTCTTCTTCCCAGTCCAATTGTCGGGGGCGGGACAATACGTGTTTTAATTAATGCTTTTCTATATTAAAGGCATAGAGATGTAGGAAAAAGAGCATTATGATCTAATCCTATTTAGTCCTCTGAACCGTGTACTAGTTTAACATATATTAGAGGCACGGATATGTAGGGAAATGAGCATTGTGATCTTACCTTATTTAGTCCTCTGAACCGTGTACTAGTTTAACATATATTAGAGGCACGGATATGTAGTGAAATGAGCATTGTGATCTTACCTCATTTAGTACTCTGAACCGTGAAATACGTTAACATATATAAGAGGTGTGGAGATATAGGTAAAAGGGCATTATTATGATCAACCATAGACGGTTCCAAATAAAAGGATGGCGTAAATGAAAATATATACTTTTTTGTTTATTTCAGATTTCACAACACAGTCGAATAAACTTAAAGAAAATGTCCCCAAAAAATCTGGTGGTATGTATTGTAATATATATCACCCTTAAGCTGATATTAAAGTATACGCATTTGATTGATTAGGGTTTTAATCCAAACAATGCTGAATACTTTAACTAGACTTGTCCAGCTTTGAATTCGGAAAAGTTCACAGCCCATGTAAGTCATATCAAGTTATGTATATTAAGCTCAATAAGTCAGAGAATAGAGCATGGATAGTTTTTAGCAAGGGGCTCGTTACTTAGAGCCCATTTCTATAGAAGGCGAATTCCGAAAAAGCGCATCATTTTAAGACCGGAATATAGACTAGTGTTTTACGATATCGGCATTGAATTACTTCACGTGCAGATCGTATATAATATCAATGAAAGAGGATGAGTTGTGGAATATTCTTTTAAAAATTAACTGATTGTTGCCAGCTAATATCCATGTCGGTCATTTCGTACCGCCAATAGTTCCTGTCTAAAAATCAAAATAATGAAAACGTGTTGGCATATGAAGTCGGAAATTAATTTGATTCGACATCACCTACCAAAAAAAGAAATATTATGTTTTGATATATGAATAATATGATTAAAAATAAAATGTATTTCAACACCTTCATCATACATGCTCGCGCGTAAAGTTCATTGTGATTCCTAAATATTGTAAATCGAGTGAAGTTAGGGTAGCTTTTCGATTCCGAACAAAATCAAATTCAGATTAATTGAGTCCCAATGATAACATATATACTCAAAGATTTAAATTATTGAATTGCTAATAAAATAAATAATTGACAAAATATAATAACATATAAGATACATGAGTAAGTTAGCCTAGGCGTCCACACTTCCAAGAATCCTTTCGAATAACGTTATCAGATGTCGGACTAGATATAGCATTTCATTCTAGATTTTTTGCATCGGATTCCCAACCGAAATTAACCATAACAACCCCAGAACACGGAATGACAAATTCGAGACCGAGTGATTTAATATTTTTAAAAAGGAAATTAAAGTATAATCAGGGTTTTCATTAAGAGCCTGCTGTCGGCTAAAATGACTGCTTTGCCGAAAGTCCTGATGACTTGCATTTTGGATAGGGGCATTTGACAAGGTCCGCGTCCTAAATTCCTGATAAATTAAGTGCACTAAAATATGTCTATAGTTTCTGCATGTGTCATCGTTTAAGGTGTATGTGCATACTTTCAGCAGGTGTAATTATGATTGCAATTTCAAAATTAAATATAAATTGATGACTTTACATTTAAAAGGGGAGAGTGCTGTGTCTATTGTCTTAACTAATTAACTCATGAATGAAAATGTATCCATCGAAAGCTTTTGCGATAAACCCCTATTCTGAGTAGACAATATTATGCATTCAGCTCAAATATTATTCAATAAACGGATATAACAAGGAATTCTTGTGTTCAAGTATATGTGATAAAAATTGATTTGTAAATACTTGTCCTAATGTATTCCGTGATCTTCAGTTAGCCGCTTACTAGCAGCACTTTGAGTGCTTTGATTATTATTACAACTTTGAGGCAACATAAGGCTGCTGAGTTATTAAACTTCATCCGCCCTACTATTATTGCGACATCTGTCAGATCGTTCATTGAAGTTTCGTCCCCATTAAACCATTTCTATTCTTAGTATGTGTGCGAAAATACGCATCTGGAAAACCAGTTATGTATATTGGTTGTTGCTTCTCACTAAACATGCGGTTACCTGACACACTGACCGTCTATAATACTCTGATGTAAGTATTTGCGAATGATTTATACATATCGCTGTCAAAGCATTTCACTGAATTGATTTGTTAAAGTTGTCTGCTGCAGATCTGTTATAATGAGGGAAAGGATAAATAACACAAGTTTTCACTTTACAGATACAGTCATCATCATCATCATCGTCATCGTCGTCAGTGTTGTGTGTGCAGCAATCATAATAGTTCTGATAACATGTTACTGCAAGAGGTATGTCACCAGAGACCAGTATCCTTAAGATAAATTCACATTAAGAGATATGTCTTACCAAACTAACGTTCTGTTGGACATGGAAGCATTTCATTTCAAATAGGCGACCATTATAGCGTTTTTGGCCATGGCTTTCCCCCAAAAATCAAAATAACCGAGGAACATTTATTTAATTAAAGATCGTTATCAAAACTACCAAAAATATCGCATACTGATCTTCCTTTGTTTGAGCATTACCGTCAAATCAAAGGTAAATTTTACTTTCAATATCTGAAAACACATTTTCTTTTGACAATGGCGTGTCAATATAGCTAAACAACCCAATGTTTTGGTTACAAAACAGTCAGAAGGTGTTCAATTTTATTAAAAAACTCTTTCAACTTTCAAAATTTTAATTATTGTCCAATAGGAGACCACTGTTAACATTATCAGCCGAATCGTAGACAGTGTAGCTGCGATGTCTCAGTCGGTAACGACTAATGCTATGGATCGATGGATCGATTAGTCGAGCCCTGTTAATAGTGGAGCTGCGATATTTCAGCCGGTAACGACACAAGCTATACATCGTAGGGTCATTTAGTCGAGTCATGTTAACAGTGGAGCTGTCATAGCTCAGTCGGTAACGACGAGAGCTATGGATCGATGGGTTGTTTAGTCGAGCAATGTTAACAGTGGAGCTGCGATATCTCAGTCGGTAACGACAAATGCTACAGATAGATGGGTCGTTTCGTCGAGCCCTGTTAACAATGGAGCTGCGATATCTCAGTCGATAACGACAAAAGCAACAGATCGATGGGTCATTTACACGACCCCTGTTAACAGTAGTGCTGCGATATCTCAGTCGGTAACGACAAAAAAGCTATAGATCAATGTGTCGTTTAGTCGAGCCCTGTTAACAGTGGAGCTGCGATATCTCAGTCGATAACGACGAGAGCTATATATCGATGGGTCGTTTAGTCGTACCCTGTTAACAGTGGAGCTGCGATACCTCAGTCGTTATGATATCTCAGTCGATAATGACAAAAGATATGGATCGATGGGTCGTTTAGTCGAGCCCTGTTAACAGTGGAGCTGCGATATCTCAGTCGGCTATGCAAAATCTATGGATCGATGGGTCGTTTAATGGAGCTCTGTTAACAGTGGAACTGCGGAATCTCAGTATGTAACGACAAAGGCTATGGATAGATTTGTCGTTACATGAAAGTCGAGCCCTGTTTCAACAGGTCTCTTTTTCCGATCATTGACAATTGGAAGTTCGTGCCAAGCGTCCTTACCACTTTAGCAACTCAAATAAACTCAAATAGTTATATAGTGCAAGTTGGCACTAGATGGGCTTTGAAATAGTATTTGAAGTAATGTTGACATAATATACAAGAACTTTATTATCTTAGACTATTTATTGAACAAAATTGAAAACATTGTCACATTTGATGTATTACTGGTCATGTATGCTTACAAACATTGTCTTGTCGAGACACATATTCCTTAGTGAGTGTGTCGGAAAGGGTTATCCCAGTCGGCGCCGAATTTCACGAAATAAACATGTCAATGTTCAAAAGCGAGCGACTCAATTGTTTACGGTATAAGAGGTTTTGCAATATCTTGATAACAAAACGGCAAGCCATAATGAGACCGCTCGTTTCGATCGGACTTAGCTGTATCGGTATTGTTTGCAAAATAATTGTATGAAAAGTAAAGTGACGACAATTTGAGTATTTTATTATATGTTTATAGACGAAAAAGATCTCCAATAAAATCAGATGAAAACACGATTAAGCCAAGAAAAAAAGACGACTACGAAGTAACGGAAAACGCAATGTACGTACCAATGGAGTTGCTAAACCAACCAAGTTATACACAAGGCAGCACAGAACCTGTTTACGACCAGCCCGATATAGATATCCTGGCTATTCATGCCCAAGGAAACGAAACGAAACCTTTGTTGCATGGACAAGTCTCGACTTTTAAAGCTACGGTTGAACAGTCCGGTGGTGTTGACACAGGTATTACTTCAGTTGCGAACAGTGAGAAAAACAAGCAAGAGAATCAGACGCACAAACCAAATGAGCAGAAAGAAGAGTTATATGCGCAAGTTAATAAAAAGAAGTAAAACTTATTAACGATGTTTCAGGTTGGACGTTAAATGAATGAATGATCAATAAATATCAATAAACCTTGATCTTTACCATCTCAATCGAACACAATAGAGTATTGTGGGAGTACGGGCTTAATGTGTTACCCTTGGTTAACATCGGTTACATTTTATCGGATACAGCAACACCTACTTGGACAACAAGTTGTTACTCAAAATAAAATAGTTCAATAGTGAAGGTTAAATGACATAAATTGTTTTTGAAAAAGATTTAATGAAGATGTTATTATTTAAAAGATTGTATGTATTGTATATTAGTAGTGCATGCATGACTATTTTCACGTGGTATATAGGTTACCCTTTCCCAAATACGGACGCATTTAAACAAATATGCAGCACACAACCTATGAATGAGCAAGTTCTCCTGTTTCTAAATATATTAAAGCTATAAATTGGAAAGGATGTAAAATAAATTGTTATTTGAAAACAAATAACTGATGTCATGGTACATGTATTTGATTGGAAATGCTGGTAATAACAATTGGAAACTTTGAAGGCATGTATGACACACCTTTCACATTCTATCTTTGAGGTCATGTATGATTTTCTTTTCTAGTTTTCTCTTCGAGTTAATGTTCGACAAACTTTCCCGGTTGTTAATTGTATAATTAAGTGGTATTTAAATGCGGTAAATAGAATTTCTGTGAATACATTTGTTAAGAAACAACATGAGACAATTCATATGCATGCAGAACACAATCGCCGTATTTTCTCTTTCTCATCAACAGTTCTTCTTTTCTATGGGATCATTTAACAGATTTAAAACAGCGTTCTGACACCACTAATTACAACCCATGTGTGAAAGAGTTTCAATTCGAAGAGTGAAAAAACCCGCAAAATGGTACTTAAAAAAAGCATTTTAAGTCATTTGGTTCATTTTTAAACAGAAAACACCTCATGAGGTTGAACTTCTCTTACATACAACAAACCTGCAGTACAATACATTGACGTTACTAGGTACAACACATTGAAGACAAATATAAATTAAAGAACAATTATTGAAAGAAATTGGAAACAGTTGTGTCAAAAATGGTTAATAAGAGAAATTCCTCCTTTGTTTTCGAAATACGTCTGCTGTAGTGGCGTTAGAAAGCATCTGTGTTTGTGAGAAAGGTGTAATAGCTGACATGGCATACATATTTTTCAGAGATTATAATTTTTACTTTATCTTGATAAAAAACGGGACCTTTATCATGCGTTGGTAAAATAGATGTATATATGACTGTGTTTACTAATTTAAGTCTTCACGTTGTATAGATCTACCCACGCACTGCAGACTTGCCCTTATCTGGTAGAATAGGTATCTGTATAGGTATATGATTGTATAAATATGGTACTCTGTATACAATGTGAAAATCAATGACATTTTTCAGCATTATCAATATGTCCCCCAATAGTATATATCATGATGAGATTCTTGTTATAATTGGTGACTGAATATTTTATCGGGTACAGCAACAATTTCTCTGACAACAAGTTGGTACTCAAAATGAAAGAGTTCAATAATCTAGGTACAATAACATAAAATGTTTTGGAAATCGAGTTAATGAAGATGATATTATTTTATTTATTATTATTGCATGCATGACTAACCTTTTTTGGTTTAAAAGATGGATGTTAGAACTAGTGTACATTCTATACGCAACGGTATATATCACGTGGTATATAGGTTACCCTATCCAACATGTTGACACATTTCAACACATCCTCAGCAGACAACATATGAATAAGCAAGTTCGTCTGTGGGCATAATGTTTTCAAATCTAGTCAATATTTATAATTTCACTTACGAACGTCTTCATTTCTTTAGCTATATGCTTCGAAGTCTTTTGCAGCAGATTGTCTAAACGTGGAACATGATGACAACAATTAAGTGTAATATGTAAACAGACAGCTGCTTTTACGATGCATCTATTTGATGGGAAAGTATGGAAAACAACAAATGAACATTTTCAGTTCTCTCTTTGTGCTCATGTATTATTGCATTTTCCACTTCTCTCTTTCAGGTCATGTAGTACAACGTTTTCCACTTCTCTCTTTTAGGTCATGTAGTACAACATTTTCTACTTCTCTCTTTAATGTCATGTAATACAACATTTTCTAGGTCTCGCTTGAATGTCATGTAATACAACATTTTCTAGGTCTCGATTTAATGTTATGTAGTACAACATTCTCTAGCTCTCTCTGTAATGTCATGTAGTACAACGTTTTCTGGGTCTGTCTTTAATGTCATGTAACACAACATTGTCTGTGCCTCTCTTTGAGGTCATTTAGAACAAACATTCCTGGTTCGTTATTTGGGGTAATGTATGAGAAACCCTTCCAGTTCTCTGTTTGATGTAATGTAGGAAAAAAAGTCCAAGCTGTCTCTTGCGGTTCTTCTAGTTCACTCTTTGAGGTCATACGTTTACCAGTTCTCTCCTTAACCAAGAGCTGTCTCTTTTGGGTAATTGACACATCTCTTCAATTGTCTTTTTGAGGTCATGTATGACAAAACGTTCCAGTTTCCTCTTTAAGGGCATGTATGACAACTTTTTAATCTATTCTATATGTTGTCATGTGCGACAAAACTTTCCGTTTTCTCTTTGAGGTTATGTATGACAACTTTTCAATCTCTCTCTATGTGTTGTCATGTAAGACACAACTTCTTCTCTCTGTACTTCCTACGCACTGCATACTGATTTAAGTCGTCACTCTGTATACATGTACCCACACACTGCAGGCTGATTAAGTCTGCACTCTGTATAGATGTACCTACGCACTGCATACTGATTTAAGTCGTAACTCTGTATACATGTACCCACACACTGCAGGCTGATTAAGTCTGCACTATGTATAGATGTACCCACGCACTGCAGACTGATTTAAGTCTTCACTATGTATATATGTACCTACGCACTGCAGACTGATCGAAGTCTTCACTCTGTACAGATGTACCTACGTACTGCAGAATGATTTAAGTCTTCACTCTGTACAGATGTACCTACGTACTGCAGACTGACCTAAGTATTAACTTTGTACAGATGTACCTACGTACTGCAGACTGACTTAAGTCTTAACTTTGTACAGATGTACCTACGTACTGCAGACTGATTTAAGTCTCCACTTTGTACAAATGTACCCACGCATTTCAGACTGATTTAAGTCTCCACTCTGCATAGCTGTACCCACGCACTGCATACTTATTTAAGTCTTCACTCTGTATAGGTGTAGCCACGCATTTCAGTCTTATTTAAGTCTCCACTCTGTACAGATTACCTACGCACTTCAGAATGATTTATGTCTTCACTATGTATAGATGTACCCACGCATCTTAGACTGATTTAAGTCTTCACTCTGTATAGATGTATCTATGACTCTGCATATTAATTTAAGTCTTCATTTTACAGATTACCTGATTAAAGTCTTCACTCTATAGATGTACCCACTCATTTCAGACTGATTTACGTCTTCACTCTATAGATGTACCCATTCATTTCAGACTGAATTTAGTCTTCACTTTGTATAGATGAACATACGCTCTGCAGACTGATTTAAATATTCACTCTGTATAGATGTACCCACGCATTTCAGACAGATTTAAGTTTTCACTCTGTGCAGCTGTACCCACGCACTGTATACTGATTTAAGTATTCACTCTGTACTTCCTACGTACTGCAAACTGATTTAAGTATTCACTCTGTATAGCTGTATCCACGCACTGCATACTGATTTAAGTCGTCACTCTGAAAGAATGTACCCATCCACTACATACTTGATTTATATTTGTTTGCACGTTTAGTCATTATCCTAACCGCATTGATGGTATAGTGGTAGAGTGTCCACCGCGAGCGCAAGAGGTCACTGGTTCGATCCCGGTTAGGTCATATCAAAGACTTCAAAAATGCTAGTACTGGCTGGAGTCAGGATAAATAGATCAGCAGAACGTGTAACCTACCCAGGGAACGCCGTCATATAACTGAAATATTGTTGAAAGCGGAGTTAAATACAAGCAATCAACTAGTCAGTATACGATGGTATAATCGTTATAGCCAATATACATTAGAGAATGTACATGTTTAGGTATGTATAAATGTGGTGCTCTGTAAACAATGTGTAAATAAATGACATTTCTAATCATTATCGTTATTTGTTCCCAATAGTATATATTATAGGGAGATTCTTGAGGTATAGGTGAAGGTAACATAACAGCCAATTGTCATTGAAGTTAATGGCAGGATATGAGTTTTAGGAAAACTATGAAGCGAGCATTAGGTAGAAGACTGACATAATTGTGAGGGAGAAGTGAGATATGAGTTTTAGAGAAAACTATAAAGCGAGCATTAGGTAGAATATTGACATAATTGTGAGGGTGAAGTGTGATATAATATTTAGAGAAACTTATGAAGCGAGCATTAGGTAGAAGACTGATATAATTGTGAGGGTGCAGTGTGATATGAGTTTGACGGAGAAAACTATGAAGCGAGCATTAGGTAGAATATTGACATAATTGTGAGGGTGAAGTGTGATATGATATTTAGAGAAACTTATGAAGCGAGCATTAGGTAGAATATTGACATAATTGTGAGGGTGAAGTGTGATATGATATTTAGAGAAAACTATGAAGCGAGCATTAGGTAGAATATTGACATAATTGTGAGGGTGAAGTGTGATATGATATTTAGAGAA
>JAUELF010266725.1:0-11067 GCA_031471495.1 Clinocardium nuttallii | reverse complement strand
TGTAAAGATCTAGACCACAATCAGTATGTACAGATCTAGACCACAATCAGTGTGTAGAGATCTAGACCACAATCAGTGTGTAGAGATCTAGACCACAATTAGTATGTAAAGATCTAGACCACAATCAGTCTGATACTATCTAGACCACAATCAGTGTGTAAAGATATAAACCACAATCAGTATGTAAAGATCTAGACCACAATCAGTATGTACAGATCTAGACCACAATCAGTGTGTAGAGATCTAGACCACAATCAGTATGTACAGATCTAGACCACAATAAGTGTGTAAATATCTAGACCACAATCAGTGTGTAAAGATCTAGACCACAATCACTGTATAGAGATCTAGACCACAATCAGTATGTAAAGATCTAGACGACAATCAGTATGTAGAGATCTAGACCACAATCAGTGTATAGAGATCTAGACCACAGTCAATATGCAAAGATCTAGACCACAATCAGTATGTAAAGATCTAGACCACAATCAGTATGTAGAGATCCAGACCACAATCAGTGTGTAGGGATCTAGACCACAATCAGTGTGTAAAGATCTAGACCACAATCAGTATGTAGAGATCTAGACCACAATGAGTGTGTAAAGATCTACACCACAATCAGTGTATAGAGATCTAGACCACAATCAGTATGTAAGATCTAGACCACAATCAGTATGTAGAGACCTAGACCACAATCAGTATGTAAAGATCTAGACCACAATCAGTGTATAGAGATCTAGACCACAATCAGTATGTATATAGTTAAGGTTTATACCAATTACTGCAGTTTGATCATGCTCTGCATTGTTTGTAAACATGAAGTTTCTTGATGACGCAGCTGCAGCTGATGACTTTCAAATATATTGTGGCAAAAATAGAAATTGCTCATAATTAATAATTTCCCTTTTGTCACAATGTTTCAAGTCTATAATTATACTTTTATTTTACAGTTTTAAAATTCGTCTGCTACATATTTGTTGCATTTGGGAAAGGGTTTTGACTCTTCTGACAAAAGATGGATTAATTGATTGTGTGTTGTTTTACTCTTTTTTTTACAACATTTTTTCAGTTGTATGATGGCCATTCCTGATAGCGCCAAGGAGAGCCGCCATTACTACCATCTGTAAGTCTTTGGTATGACCTTACAAGGAATGAACCGGTGACTCCCGCACCCGAGACAGTACTTCTGACAAACGGGTAGATATCAATAGCATTGAAAGCACAAGGAATTTACAAGGAAAAAGCACCCAAATTGATATACCGCCTTACAGAGCAATCTCGTTAAAATTAGACCGAAAAACTTTGCTTTACGCATATTGCATATGACAACACAACTGCATAACAGGTAATTTCTAATTGACCTTTACACTGTCATACTAATATTGTTGTCAATGAAACTGTACAATACAACCAGTGCTTTGTTCTATCCATCGAATAACCGATTCGCTATCTCGTTTTGCGGCCATTGTGGTAACAATTACCACTGTACTATGACACAAGAAGAACATTATTTAGGGAGGTTTAGGCAGTACGTCGAAATGCTTAATGAAAACCGTTTACCGCCAAATGCTTCCATCATTTCTGCAGAGACATGGTTAACTATAATAACGTCAGTGCTATTTTTGTACAAGATTGATACTTATATTTTATTGAACTAAGATATTATTGAGTTAGAAAAAGTAAACATTAGCCTTCTTCGTGTCTGAGGACAGAGAATATTATTGCGCGAAACATACCGCCCATTTAGGAGTAACATAGTCAGTAGGCGCCCGTAAGGTCACCCGACGTTTGATTGGCAAAACAACCTCCATTGTAAAAAGAGGGTGAATGGAATTTTCATAGAAAGGGAGGTAATTTAAAAATCATTACATTATTCTTAGATTCTATGTTTAATATAGTACAAATACATTTATTAAACACTTTTCGAAGTAAATTCCTATCATAAAAGTATATTTTTTCTAACCGAATTGGAGAAAAATCGAAAATATTTTGATTCAAGCGGAAGTATTATGCAGAGGCGTCATAAAGCACATGCATGTGAGAAAGGGTTAATTAAAGTGTCATTTGTTTAGAAATGGAGTAATTGGGATATACCCAAAATATGGTTGATATAGGCAGGATATTGCTAAACCATACGGCCTGGACATTGTTAACAGTTTAGGGGTTTGTTGAGAAACTTTGCTTGAAAGAATCAACAGCTACCTTTTCTGGACCCTAATAACTACTATGTAATCACACTAAGGTGTTATAAGGTCGTATAATTAGGATGATCTTGGTCCTGTTGATTTTAATATCTGCATGTGGATACATGTTCCTGATAGCATGTACTTTTATTCTGACACAATTGGTATTTAAATTAAACCATGATGAAAACTCAGTACACGTCAGTCCCTCTCTTGATATTTAACACTGCGTACACTTTGTGGTCATCTGGGTTTGGCAATGACTCATTCACCTCAGTGCATCAACCACTGTACGTTCTAGCGCGAGTTAGCAATCAATGCTGATAGTATAGTGCAATTGACTTGGAGATTGAGCATTATTATATATATGCCTATATGTGTATCAATTGAACATTTTAGCAAATAGAGAATTTGTTCATAGTGAGCATTTTTGTGTTTGTTTTTGTTCACAATGTTTTCAAAGCAGTTTTAATTTTCTAGGGAGAAAATCCTAATTGTGAAGTAACTACATTGAACAGACCACAATGCCGATTCAGTGCGTTGCTCCAGGCTGTACACTCGTCAATAATGTTCAATTATTATTATTATTTATTCTTCTGTGTTTAAAGGGTTTAATGAGTAATGAGAAGATAATAAAAACAACTGCCCGATTTTTAAAAATATTATGATGCACTGACATACTAAGCTTTTGCAGCAGATTAAATATGTTGAAAACATTTTGTTAAAAATATGAAATATTGCTTGATAGTCAGAATTAATGAGCAATTTTTCCTTTTACAAAGTGTTCTGTGCTTTTTGGTTTTTATAATTACATGTTCAATCTTAGATATATTTGCAAGTATTATTGCCATTGATGATGACAAATTTGTCTGCTGCAGATTTTTGAATGTTGATAAGGGCAGAGACATAAATACATGTATTTATGTGAGACATAAATACATGTATTTATGTCTCTGATAAGGGTTATAATTACTAATTAGCCAAAGCCATTAGTACAATAAAAGGGTCATACAACCAATTAATTAGTATGTAACCAACACTCATGGGTCAAGAAAGGGAATGATTGCATAATATTACATAACATGAAAGGCAGATAAAGCACCCTGTCATATGGTCACAATGTGATACCGATATGCCACATACTTCTTTAGAATTGCATATATTTGATTGTTTTGGGTCAATCAAGAGATAATCTTTTGTTTTCAACAACAACATGTGTCAATTTATTCCTTTCTCCATCAAAAGATTTTTTAATTACCAGTTATTGTTTTTATTTAAAAAAAACTTAGGACACATACAGTTGATATGACCCATTTGATTATTTGCTTATCATATTTTGACTATGAGCAAGTTACAATGAATCATCAAATATCCAGTTTAATGCAAACTGTCAAACAATAATACATTTTGTTCTTCCACTTTTTTGTTAACTAATTAACAGTTTATAGCAAACAAAACAGCCATGACATATATTTATAAATGGGGGTAATTGTAGGTTTAACGTGACAACTGACTGGAAGCATGAAAGCCTCTATAGGTTGGAAAGGGTTAAGCAAACTATATTTTCAAATGAAGCTATATATATATATTATAGGCATGAACAATTGAAAGAATTAACCAATTGTGACTAAAGGACAGTTAATCTTTACGGGAAAATTTCTTCTTGTTCAGGAATGATTTTAATACAGCTGGTTTAACTTTTATCACATCTATTTCACATGTCTCAAATGTCAGAACAATAATTATTTAATCTGCAACAGATGACTATTATTTTGTTCAATCATGAGCAAGTTTTCCTTTTACCACAATGTGTTCAAAAGTCGTCTGCTGCAGAGGTGTCAGAAAGCAAGAAAGCCTCAATAGGTGGGAAAGGGTTCAGCAAACTATGTTTTCAAATGTAGCTATCAATATATTATAGGCATGAGCAGTTGAAAGCATTAACCATGTCCTGCAAACTGAAAATCAGAAGTCCGCATAAACATCTGAGTAAAATATGGAAAATCTCTATGAATAAAACATTGTGACTAAAGGAAAAATTAATCTTTACAGGAAAATGACTTCTTTTTCAAGAATAATTTTATTACAGCTGGTTTAGATATTTTCACATCTATTTCACATGTGTCAAATGTCAAAACAATAACTGTTCAATAGTCTTTAGCATATTTAAATCCAGTGTACTCAGAGGGCCATTTTTAAATTCCCCTCTGTTTCTTCCAAACCTTGCATGATTTCACAAGTCGCCATTATATATATGTTGAAAATACAGAAAATGACGTCATCGGATATCGGGCGAACTGCGCATGCGCGAAAATTGATTATTGGAAAGGTGTAAAATCCACTAAATCACGTTACGTATTTCTCTGATAGCGCCCATTTGAGTAAAGATACAGAGGAATGGATTTGTCTGGTGATGTTGAATACACGTACTAAATGAGCTTAGGGTTATAATTGATATAAAAAAGCTGCGTTTCAATTCACCTTAAAAGAGTCCCAATCTTGACCATCTTCGTCATGCTCTGTAAATGTGACAATACCTTCCACATGCAGCTTCTGAAAGTAAACAAGATTTTTTTTCAATTTTGCAAAGTGACTTAGTTCTTGATAGTTGTTTTTGTTTTACATCAATTTCAACATTATAACATCATGATGACAGTTCACATATTCATGCATGATGGGTTTTTGAAATATCCGACAATAACCACTCGGTCACAAAATATTCTGACACAGGGTTTCAAAATGCTAAATTAAAAATGTGATCTCTAAAATGTACACAATATTTTATTTTAATACGGCCTAGCGACCTGGTGATGAACATGTGATTACCCAAAGAGTTATGCTTACATAACAATAAAAACAGACGTATATTCTAATAACGCTCCAACGTTCTTGAGCTTAAACGTAGGTCTATCAAGTGCAAAATATATTTTTCTTTATTTTGGTATGGCCTTAATTTGAACACAGCAGGACCGATTTTAAACGTAAAATAAATATCAAAAAGACAACAATTCTTGCAAACTAACAATATTGTACTGTCAAATGATGGAGCTTCACTCAAATTTACCCGCACCAGAGTGCATTTTTTTTAAAAATCGCAAGGCCTAGACCGAGAAACTGCTTGTTACTTTGCAGTATTTTCTACACGATCGCAACTATAGTGCCTTCAGCGCTTTGATTTTAAGGGCGATCTTACCTGTTTTAGATATGCATGTACCATTTTGTAAGCGACTACTAGATTAACTGTCGAAAAGGTTAATCTGATCCGACCAATATACAAGCGATCGAAGTTTTAAGTCTGATTTGAATGGATATTGAGTGAGAACATGACATTGATATCCCTTTCATGGTAAACTATCTCCATGCAGATTGACATGCCCTTTGAAAAAGAGTCAGTCGTTACGCTAACCCCGCAACCCTAAGCGCCAAGGAGGGCCACCATTACTACCATGTTTATTAAGTCTTTGGCATGAGCCGACCGGGGATCGAACCCGCGACCTACCGCAAAGGGGTGGTATCATGGCATTAAGGGCCTTTTATATACATTTTACACGAAAACCCATTTCGTTCATGGGAAACGAAATCGGTATCTCCGAAAGTAATCTGAATAGTATTGAGTGTTCGGGGCAAACGTTTCTGCTTCAATAACTATTAAAAACATGGCAGTTATTGAAACCCGCTTTAAACAACCTGGAATGCGTTTAACTTATTTATATGTATCAAGGTTCTATGAATTTATAAATATAGTAGTGAGTAAATACTTTCTGAACATTTCATCGAGAAATACCAATGATAATTGCAAAACATGATTCAGACACGTTAGAGGTCACGATTTTGTTACCATGCTTTATGCCGGCATGTCACTAGTAGCGGCCATATTGGACAGATCACTGAAAATCTCCGTTAAGGATTATAACTTACAGTTCGTCCAATGTATGCGTTTGGTCAATTTTTGTAACGGTAAGAGAAATTGTTGTATTGTGACTGTCTACAGTTTGCTACGTGTGCCACTAGAGTATATGTAGCAATACAATACAAGTACTAAACTTACTACCTCTTCCTCCAAATCGGGTTCTTTACATAAAGCTTTAGCCGTTTCTTTGCCCTCTGAATGATCGCTTTCTCTCTGAGGCTGGGCCATTTCTTTAATGTCAGACTTAAAGAAGAGATTTCGTCTACCTGAAGATAAGACCTTTATTTTTATATGATTACTCTATAGAATATTTTATTGATGTCCTGTTATGATTTGTTTGGAGTCTTATGTTTTGCGGGAAAATGGGACATCTGAAACTGGAAACAAAATGCATTTTTTGGTTAAAATCTTCTCCTCATTTTTTTTCAAAATTTGCGCATATGCGTCAAATGTCCTCTGTGTGCAGAAAGGAGAAAACTGATACATTATACTATTAATGCAGATGTAATTAACATATTATACCACGAAATTAAGTGAAGGTATGAGTTCCTGCATGATGGTACCAGGTAGTTTAAGGGTGTCTACAATTGTTTCAAGCAAAACTATTGCAACGACACAATTATAGCAAGGAGGAAAGCACTGAATTCGCTGATGTGATACCTGTCAAGAAAATATTACAGTCTGACAAACACGAAGGTACGCACAAATATCGTAATACTTCACCAGCAAACATGTTTACCATTTGTTCTCGTAATGGTGCAAATAACAAGACAGCAATTTAGTTAGTGAGGTATTTGCAAAAATATACACATTCATGTCAGCCAGCTCGTTAGTTATCAAAATATTCCAAAAGTCCTTTTATATGAAAAGGGGAGTCTCCACATTTTGAACTGGGAGAAGTCTACTTTAAGAAGAATGCTTCCGGTTCCGGTTATGGCAACATAACATTGAAATCGCTCACGGTGAAAAAATTATATTAATGTAAATTAAAGTTGAATTGGGAATTGCGTATTGTGTAGGGGCGTCAAGGAGTATGGACTAATACAAGCACTAAACACACGAAGCTTGAAAAAGGTATTTTGTACATGGACTGATGTTTTTCGAAGACCTGTGATATGTTGTTGTAATTGCTACATTAACCGTGGAATAAAGGGTCACTTTACTGTAGAGGTCAGAGTTAAGGGTGCACAGGGTGATCAGTGTTCACTTCAAGCGTCACGCTATATCAATCAGTAAGTATACTGGTCAAAATTGTTAAGGATATGAGCACCGACTCTATCAACTCAACTCCCAAGGCACCACAAGGTTAACAAAAGAGAGCGCTGTCATCTCCAGCAGACCAGCTCGAGCCCGAGCTTAAAAAACCCAAGCCTGTGGTTGATTTAAGCATTATGGAAAAAAATGTAATGAGTGAGCAACCCGAAATCAACACCACTATGAATTTTACCTTAACTCAGGATCAGATAGATCAGATGACACTTGTTTTGAAAGATACATTTGAACAACAAATGGCCAGCATGGTGTCCAATATTGTTGATGGTGTTCTTGGCGGACTCAGAGACCGAATACACACCCTAGGAGAGGAGAATATAAGTCTCAAATGTAAAGTGGAAGCCCTCGAGTCTAAGGCGGACAGAGCCGAACAATACAGTAGACGGAATTGTCTCCGTCTGTCCGGAATTCCGGAGGAAAAGGGTGAATATGTAGATTCCAAAGTGATGAATATTGCGTCTGCAATTGAAGCAAATTTAGTGCTCGACGAAATCGACCGTACACATCGGGTAGGAAAACTTGAACCTTTAAAAACAAAACCAAGAGACATTATAATCAAATTCACTAGTTTTTGTGCAAGACAGAAAATGATGAGGAACAAGGCCAAGCTTAAAGAAATTAACCATAAAACTATTTCTTAATGAAGATCTTACTTTGATCCGCAACAAGGTATTTTATCTGGCAAGGAACCTTGTGAGAGATAAGAAGCTAGAAGGAGCCTGAACTACAGATGGGGTTATACTGGCAAAAGATGGAACACAGAAAGTACATCGCCTTGAACGCCAGCTTGATCTCGATCTGCTCGTTGCTAGTTTGTGAACTGACTAGTTTTTTGTGTACTATATATATATATATATAAACAGAGTGGCTCCCGATTTCTGTTATAACTACTTATTACCAGGTCTAACAACGTTACGTTTCAACCAATGTCTAACAGCATCCCATTATGGACACCATCCTATTGCAAATAAACTTAATTCGTTTGTATAATCAAACGAATGAACTATATGTGATTTATAGAACGATAAGATTATATCGAACACAGAGTGCTTATCATGAGCCGTACAATAGGCCTTCTCAATGATAGTTTCTGTTTAATTTCAATACAGTCAAGGCTGAATGATTAATGAATGACCAACTAAAGTTTCCCATCTACCGAGTTGCATGCAATACATGCATAAGTCGCTCAGATTACGTCTTATGCATGGTTTTTCTGTTCATGTTTACTGCATATATATATATATATATATATATATATGTATATGAGAAGTACCAATTTAAGATTCTTCCACCTGAATAAAAACAAATAAGTAAATATCGTATGATTTAAATGAATACAAATTAAAGTATATGATACTACAATGATAAGCTCCTCCTTTCACCTTACTGTTATTCACATGCTTCATTTTGCAGATATTTCGAGAGTATGCGTCTTGCTTTGAACAGTGCTGTGTCAGATTGGACGGCACGAATTTGCGGTTTTGTCTGAACCGGTACTGGTTAATAAAGCTATCTTACCCATTTACTGTTGTATTTTGCAAACACATGATGTTGTGTTTACATATATGTGTGTCTCTGGCTGAATGCACATGCATAAATGTGTGTGCCCATTACCGCTTGTAAGGGTAGGTTGCTGTGCATTAATGAATACACAATTATATAAATTTCACACTAGCAAAATGTCTGTATGAGTGTGGCAAATTAATGATAGTTTTAAAGTGAACTTGCTTCATGTTATGTTGTTGTGGTGTTATATTGTGCAGGTAATACTCTGTTAATAAACTGACCTATGTGTATCTTTGAGCTGTGCATTAATGAATGCATGTCACACTAGAGACATGTATTTATGCATGTAGCAAATTATTGATAGTTTTATTGTGAAATTGTTAGATTTCACACCAGAGACATATCTGTATGCATGCATAGCAAATTAATCATAATTTTATTGTTAAATTGTTACATTTTATGCTATTGTGGTATTCTATTGTGTAGATAATACTGTCTTTATAAACTACCTACATGTGGGCGTATCTTCGATCGTATTAGTATGTTTCTTACAACTGTTTCTATCCTAAGCATACGACTCTAGGGAAGAGCATCGATCTGTAAAATATATGTTGATATGTTCTATTTACCAACTCCCTATTTAACTAACTGTATATCTGACTTCACCTTGATTTCACTAATCCTTTCTTAAACAATATGCATCTAATTGATTCAACATCTTTTCTTATTTATTTTTTATTTTTTTTGCTTCATGTTTTAAATTGTATTGTGTCGGCTGGGCTTTTGAGGTGGGAGGCGTCAATTGTTGAGAGCATTTTGAACCGGTATCTGTGCGCCAGGCATTTTGTGAAGATTCATTATCCACCGTAGGCTGTGACGTTGGTGCTCGGCGCGCGGCTATTGGGTTCTTTCATGCGTGTACACATGGCTGCAGGTTAAATAGCTATTTTACAGTTAATCCTTTACAGGAGTTGTTCGAACTTTCTCATCAAATTTTGACATTTTTATATCTACTCATTGTATCTCTTAATATATACTGCTTTACCCATGTCCTTACATGGTTGTCTGTCTTGCTATTGTTACTCTGTGGAGATGTCGAAACCAATCCAGGTCCTCGGCTAGATGTTGATAGATGTAGTTCAATAATGCAATTAAACATACGTAGTATTCGTAACAAAATTGATTATATATCAGAGAATTTTTCGGATTTCGACATTTTATGTTTTACAGAAACACATCTAGATGCAAATATTCAAAATCAAAATCTCGAGATCGAATCGCACGACAGTACTATGTATAGAAGTGATCTTTCACCACACTCAGGAGGTCTATTAGTTTATGTGTCTAATAAACTCGCATCCGAACGAAGATCAGATCTAGAACTAAACTCTGTTCAATGTATATGGGTTGAAATCAAATACAGATCCACTAACATTATGTAATGTATATAAACCTCCTGGAACGTGTGTAGCTTTTTGGGATATATTTAATATTAGTCTTGAGAGAGCTTTCAAATCATGTTCTAATATAATCATTGTTAGGAATTTTAATCAAAATTTACTAAACCAAAATGAACGTCATTTAAATCATATGATTTCACTTAACAACCTTAGTAATGTTATTAAAACCCCTACTGGTATTTCTAACAATTCAGCAACACTACTTGCTCTAATATTAGTTTTGAATTCAATTCGTGTCACAAACTCTGATACACTAAACATATGAAACAATATAAGTGACCATAAAGCTATTCTAGTATTAATTGATTTTGACAATATACTTATCTCTTGTACCAAATGTAAAGTATGGCTTAATCGAACTAAACGGATTAATTGACAATCAAAACTGGGATTTCATTGATACATTGAACGTAAATGAAAGTTGTGATCGTTTTAATGCGAACATTTCGAATCTTTTACGCATTGTATTCCATCTAAAACAATTACCGTTCGACCTAATGACAGTCATTGGTATGACTCTGAAAGAATAAGTAGACAACGTGACAGACAAAAGTCTATTGCGACTAAATATGGACGTCTCACAAATTGGAACAAGAGGGTTAAGATGGCCCTAAATCGATCACCTGAGTGATAGTAAACTAGCAACAAATATTTAACAGCAAATATCTGTGAAAATTTGAACAGGAGCACATATAAAACTGCAAGGAGTGGACACTGTTAAAGAAATAGCTTATCAGTA
>JAUELF010266714.1:0-11068 GCA_031471495.1 Clinocardium nuttallii | reverse complement strand
ATTTGGATTAGGTTTCCAGAAAGCGTAGCCATAGCTCAGTCTTAACTAAGTCTTTTCGACCATATCCAGCGAACTTTAGTCAAGCACAGGCGACTTTATGCATCCACTTTCCTAGACACAAACTATCCGCATCAGGCGACAACCCATAGTTTTCTCACGAACTACACGTCCGAAACATAAATTCAGCACAGTGAAGGAAAACAATTGTATAATCGATATTCGGACCAGGTTTCAATAAGGTGCAGCATGACATCGTCTTAACTTAGTCTCTCGTCAATATCTAGCGAACGTTAGTCTAGCCCAAACGCCTTCCATCGCCTTTCTTTCACACAAACAATCTGCAGCATGCGATGAACGAGTTTAGCCGAAGGTTCCGATTGTCTTCGGCCGTGTATTCGCTAAAAATAGGTTGGGATAATTCAACAAAACAATTGGATCATTTTATCATTTATTTAGTTTTTATTCATTCATTTAGTTTTCACCTTATCACCTTTATAAGTACAAAATACAATGCAAACTACACATAACGAGTAATAAAAAATATACAAAAAGAAAAGAAATCATTGATATTGAGCCGTCCCGCGAGAAAACCAACATTGTGGATTCTGTATAAAATATCGACCCGGATCAACCTAATCATGCTTTAAATGTGGCTTCTTTCCCAAATAGTCTCTGGTTGGCCCGGACCAGTCTGCGCGGACGGTTCAATTATGTGTATATGGAATTGTGTATTTGTCTGAATTGTTTTATACGCCGTTTCAGCATTATTTCAGTTTTAACACGGCGTTTCGCGAGTAATTAATTATTAAATGTAATTGCACTTAATACATGACATCAGTTGGTTGATTGCAGTTCAACAGTTTTTCAGCTATGTCACAGCGATAAATTCGCCCAACCTTGTTCTCTCGCCTAACCTTGCTTTCTCGTCTAACCTTGTTTTCTCGCATAACCTTGCTTTCTCGCAACATCACTCGGTACCTTTGGTACGAGAGGCCGACGCTGTACCACTGTCCTCGGAAAGATTGAATGATCTATTAGATATTACGTAACCGTAGATGTAACTTACCAAACAAACATAGACGTCTAACCACACACCTTAAACATTCCCTCATACAACATAATTATATGTTGCAGACGACTATAACAATATTTAGGCAAACATATGGAGCATCTCTTCCTAAAAGCGAAATATGACTTTTGAAACAGTAACAAACACAGTGACAAATGGGTAAAGTATCCTCTTTAAGTATCGATTTTCCAAATCTCCTCTTACCCGCTAGTTTCTCAAAAGTCGTCCGCTTGTGATGTTTCCAATTGCGCCTGGATGTTTAAATGTCTAAAGCAATTATTTTAACAAATGGAGAAATTAAAATGCATACATCACCGGAGGCAATATAATATGGAAATAATGTGTGCGTTGGCGTCTAATTGGTCTAATTATATCTGAATAAGTGGGTTCATTTAGCTGTAACGTTAGCAAACCCTCAAGTCAGTGTACATCGACTGATAAGGTAAGTGGGTTCATTTAGCTGTAACGTTAGCAAACCCTCAAGTCAGTGTACATCGACTGATAAGGTAAGTGGGTGTAAATTAATTGATATACGAGCCGTCCCGCGAGAAAACTAACATTATTGCATCTGCGCAATGTATCGACTAGATCAGCCTGCACTGTCCGCGCAGACTGATTCGGGTCGACACATTCCGTCTCAGGGAATAGAGGTATAGAGCAATGATTCCTGAAACAGAAAATCCACAGGAGGCAAAAAGTGTTCATCCGGGTAAGCCTGCGCGGCATGCTTAGGCTGATCAGGGTCGACACTTTACGCAGAGTCCACAATGTTGGTTTTCTCGCGGGACGGCTCATTTAGCTAATCGTTTCCGGCCCAATCTACCGAGGTCACATTAAAAAAAGAAGACAAAAAGCTCGACCTTTTCACCGATACAGACGATGTTTGAATCATCTGCGGCATTAACAATTGAAAACATATTTTTAAAAGAGCGAGTTCAAATGAACTATTTCTCCTTTTCTGTAAATCTTTTCAACAGCACGGATGTCTCACAATTATACTCTCGACTTACCAGATGTTATGATGTTATATTGTTTTATATTCCCAATCTCAAAGCAGACGTGGCAGAAATATAATAGATTTATACGGGAAAATGTTAACTCTTTCAGCGCCAAATTGTTTGAAGTAGACTCTTCAATGTTCAAATTCGGGCGTGATCACTCTCATGTTATAAGCGTTTTGCAATTTAACCTAAATAAAGACAAACAATGATGATTTCAGGTGAGACAGCTCGTTGGGAACTGACTCAGTTGAATCTATATTGTTTGCAAAGACCCCAATTTTGCCTTTGGCGCTGAAAGAATTAATCCTTTTACATACAACAAATCTGCAGCAGACGACATTGAAAATATACCCGAAAAAACTTGGAAAAAGTACACTAATTGAATAGAGTTGAGCAATTTCTTCATTTGTCGTCATGTTTTAAAAAAAGCGTCGGCTGCAGAGGCGCCAGAAAGCATCTTTATGAGGGAAATTGTTAAATAAAAAGCAATGACCTATATAGTGTTATACACTTGAGTAAGCGGAAATGTATATTAGGGGCGAGCATAGAACAGTTTATTGATTCTAAAAAGAACGGTGCGCGAAGAAGAACTTATAGTATTTTTACAATAATTTATCTTTTCAGATAAAATGTTAGGAGATATCATTAAGCTATCCGTGCTGTGTGCAGTGCTACACTTTGTAATCGAATACAGGTAGGCCATTTATGATAATTTCTCATAGAAGCCGTGCTTGGCGATTTAGGGTCTTAGTGGCTCTCCGGTTTGGATCCATAAACACTTTTCCCAAATATACACGATTTCTGACGACTTTTGAAAACATTCTTGCCAATGGAGAAATCTCTGTCTGCATCCGTACTCATGTCCGTTTACCCGATACGGACGACATTTGAGTCGTCCCACGAGAAAACCAACATTATGAACTCTGCGTAATGTATCGACCCAGATCAGCCTGTGCAGTCCGCGTTGACTAATCTGGGCCGACACATTCCGTCTCAGGGGGATAGAGGTATAGAGCAATGATTCCTGAAACAGAAAATTCACGTGAAGGCGAAAAGAGCCTGTCCGTGTTGGCCTGCGCGGATTGCTTTTGCTAATCCGGGTCGATACTTTACGCCGAATCCACAATGATGGTTTTCTCTAGGACCGACTTATTTGAACAATTCTACAATTTATTATTTACTATAAACTAAATGCAAATTTCTTTGATAATTTAAAGTGGCAATTGTTATAAAAAATCCGATAGTGATATATTTTAAAATTAATTTATATATATTTCAAATGTTTTTAAGAATTTCTTTTGTTTATTCTCGTGTTTTGTTTGTGATGATATTGTATAGACTGGTCCCTAACACTTCCTATCCGATTCGGAAGAATGTGGAACCAGCGAATCAATTAATTTCGTCATAAGACTATTTTCTTATTTTTTTCTGACTTCCGCAACAATGTTTGATTTGTATGGCATTTATAATGCCGCTTTCATATTTTTTTCAAGTTATATCACGTCGTTTCCTGGGTAAGTTATCAGTACTAATGGTCCATTTATCCGGACGACAGGGAGTCAGTCATAATGCGAACCCCGCAACCATGAGCGTCAAGAAGGGACAAACATTATCATTGCATTACATTATTAATTTCCTTTTACATTTCAATGTCTTTGGTATGACCTAGTTGGATATCGAACCCGCAACCTCTCGTGCCCGAGGCGGACGCTCTATCATTACACCACCGAGACGGTTTAAATGGCGGTTTACAATATTTGAACGTGTATGTATGAGGATTTTTTCTCTGGTTTTTTTTTTTCAGGGTATGGCTAGACTGGGACAAAAAGTTAATAGTCCGAAACAGACCGGGCCCGTGTCGAACTGTCCAGCGAGGTAAACTCTAGTACGATATTGGGGGTCTAATTTCTTCCCCAATTTGACGCACGTGTGTGTGTATGTTTGCATCTTTTCCATGTACATGTACTTCATTTGCCTTAATGATTTCAACTGTATTCAATAGTAATACTATATATCGCGTTTACAGATTTTCATTGTTTTTGATTAAATGTGTAAAAACTAGTCTGTTGCAGAATGATTGTATTTTGGAAAGAGTTTAAAATGTATCTGTGCCGCACAGTGAATACTCGGGTGAGTCTCTGCCGTCAATACGAGTCTTCACTGTCTGTCTACATTGTATATGTATGTATTTAAGTCATAGACAAACTTGATATAAGTACTGTCCTACCAGTAAAACGCAAATTTTATTTAAAACTATGCCAAACCGGAGAGTCACCAAAACCCTTAACCATTGCCCACATACAACAAATCTGCAGCAGACGACTCTTAAAACATCTAAGTAAATATATGGACTATCTCTAAAAAAAGAAAGTATAATATTTAATAAAGTTACAATGTTTCAAAAGTCGTCTGTGCCCTACTAAGCGTCTGTGAGGGGGAAAGGGTGAATCGACAAATTCGCTCAATAGTAAAAGTACTCAGAAAATTCTATTTTAAATTAAAGCCATTTCCAACATGCAGACGCATGTTGATGCCTGCAGGAGACAACTTTTGAAAACATTGTTTAACTCTTTTTAATAATTAAACTTTCCCGTATGGATATTTTCCACAATGTTTGCCTAGATGTCGGCTGTCGCTGATTTGTTTATTATTTTTTTTATTGGTAAAGGATGTTTGCCTTTGCTAAGGATAACTGTTTTATAACACCTAGATATACGTTTTCTTATATATATATTTTTCTTACGTGTTTCTTACGACTTTATTTAATTTATTTAATTTATTTATTATTTCATTTGTTCATTTATTGGTCATTGTTTAATTTTCATAGATGGGGGTTCTGAAGATGTGACATATATTGGTAACCAAACAGTGATATTCTCAACGGTAAGTCATGTTAACCCTTTTGCAGACGATATTTAACGCTTTAGTAACAGACGACATTTGAAAACATTGTGGAAAAAGAAGGCGATTCTCTTAACGAGCGAATTAAAAAATTCAATTGTGCTACAACAATATAATTCTAAATTTCAGTTCATACTTCCAGTCGGGTCATACCAAAGACTGTAAACATGGTTGTACTTCCGGTCGGGTCATACCAAAGACTGTAAAAATGGTTGTACTTCCGGTCGGGTCATACCAAAGATTGTAAAAAATGGTTGTAATAGCTTTCCCTCCTTGGCGCTCAGCATTGCGTGGTTAGCTTTACGACTGACTCGCTGTTTGGTTTCGGGATAAATGGATCAGTGGTGCTAGTAATTTACCCAGGAAACGCCGTGAAAATTCATTATCAGTGGATACTTCTTTATTCCCAGACATTTTCAAAGCAGACGTTATTGTCATCTTACGATACAATTATCAATTCCTAAAAGTAAAGAACGATTACAATTGAGTCACGTGACATGAAATCCGACCTATTAGGTCTGTTTAATAGTTATCAAATTACATGCGTATATGCTGATTTTGGACATAACGCGAGCGCTTTTTATCTAGTCAGGCTTACAACTATATGTGGTGCATGTAGAACGACTTAAAGGAAAACTAATTAATTGGTGTAAAAGCGGCTTTCGACAACATTTTCACCTATATCACGGCGTTTCCTAGTTAAGTTACCAGTACAACGGGTCCATTTATCCTGATACCAGCCAATCAGTCGTTATGTTAACCCCGCATCCCTGAGTGTCAAATAGGGCAGCCATTACTACCATTTCTAAGACTGGTATGACCCGACCGTGGATCGAAACCACGAGCTAATGTGGACGCTATTCCATTAAGGCGGTCTGGTTGGGAAAATACCGAAGATCCTAGTCAGAATGCGCCGAGTCACAGGCTAATCTGGATCTTCGCTGATCTCACAAGGTCCCGAGGGTCGATTTTCTTGTGAAGAGGCGCGCCTAGATTTCTGGTCAACGAATTACTGCTGTATACTTTATACGATTTTCATAATAATCTTTTACGTTTGTGGTATACGATGTTAACCCTTTCCCTCATACGACAATTCTGCAGCAGGCGACTTTGAACATATTTTGGCAAAACAAAGAACATCTCTATATTTGAATAACCATTGACTAAAAGTGGAAAACATTGTGGCAAAAGGAGAAAATGCACGTTTTGTACAATTTCCTTTTTTGGTCTCTATGTTTTCAAAAAGCCGTATGCTGCAGAGGCGCCAGAGAGCGTCTATATCAGGGAAAGGGTTAAATAAACAACGTAAGAAGTTGTGTCCTTCAAACAACACAGTAGTCCAATGGACGGGTTACTCTATTGACTAATAAATTAAATCTAAATCGCCAATTATTTCTTAATTTCCAATTAGTTAAATGCACGTATGGTAATCTAAAATTCAAAACACCATGTTTTGGGAAATCGGTGATAGACGTGTACAGTCATGTTCAGCACACGTCCAGTATTTCTGGTAGAAGATTCGTCCATAAGTTCACTGCTTCAGATCGAAGTCCGTGTTTGACAGATCCGTCATCCATATCGGTTGTAATTTTCAGATACGCTTTGTCAGTCGAATACATTGGCCAAGTGGTGTTGATATAGTACGTTGCGTTTGTTGGCCCATTTGGATCTCTTGAAATGAAATGAAATATGAGCCGTTCCGCGAGAAAACCAACATTGTGGAATCTGCGTAAAGTATCGACCTACATTTGTATACATACAGTGTGTGTGAGTTGTTCCGTGACAAAACCATCATTATGGACTCGGGTCAATGTATCGACCTAGATCAGTCGAAGCATGCCGTGCGGGCTAAACCGGGCAGACACTTTTCGCCTCCTGTGGATTATCTGTTTCAGGAATCATTTCTCTATACCTCTTTCCCCCTGAGACTAAAGGTGTCGGTCCGGAAATGATGTTGGTTTTCTCAGGAAACGACTCATATGTATTTTTCTTGACAAACTGTATGTATATATATGTAGGCTAGAAGTTACATGAAATTGTCTATTTCAAATTTCAACCGAAACCAGGGCTCGAGCTAGAGACATGATGTCCCAGAGACGATCACCATGCATTACACAAGCTAGAGTATAAGTAGCCCATGTACACAGTTTACAAACACAAAGTAACATATATGTCTATCTATATCTAGACCATTCTACTACAAACACATGCATAAGAATACATACCCTGACTTGGCAAAGTTCGACCATAACGTCATTGTAGTAAGATACGTTTCGAAGATCTTTGCTTGGGTTACGTTCTCGGACACGTTCCTTAACCCCACACCAAAAATGAAATGTTCGTCATCCCCGTGACTCATCGTATTAGGGCCGTCAAGGGAGGGTGGCACAGCTAATTGGTGGAACGGCGGCCTAACAGCGAACTCGTATACGAACGTTGACCGAGTACCATTGGTATGCATCTCTGCAGTTTGTACTACTGAAACCGCAACCATTGCGTCGGTTGCCAGTTCTGTTAGTTTCTTCTCTCGTTTAAGTTCATCATCCGGATCAGTCCAGTCCGTATATTGATGCAGTGTTAACAGCTTAGCGCCTTCTGTAATATTCTTTTCAAAGACAAAGTTTAAATAATATGGAATTGAAATGTTTTCATATATGTTTCTTGGCATCGAAAAGTTCGCCGGATCTGTTTGATTAGTCCAGTAAAGCCACTGTTGTAAGTACAAAATGCCATCATCATTGGTTATACCAGTCATCAAATCAACGCCAAGAAACGTGTCTAAAGCTTCTGTCGCGTTGGATTGACCTGATACAATATTTCTTGGTGTGTCAATCACGAATTCGCCATCAACAACCGGACCGATGTCTCCACCGGTCGATTGAACCGTGTCATTTAAAACACTTATTGACACAGACTTTAAACAGGCATTTTGTTGGACCGATGTACCGTTTCCACAACCAGCAGAGTCGATGAAACCCTGTGACAATTTGATTGCCGTATTAACATCGATGGTCGCCCAAGGCGAAAATATGCTACCGCTTGATGCAATCGCTCGCTGGAAGAGACCTTTGTTTCCTGGATAAAATGTCTGAAGAACAACGCTTGCTGATCCTGCCGATTGCCCAGCTATTGTGATGTCATCAGGGTTACCGCCGAACGAATGAATGTTGTCATGAACCCACTGTATTGCAAGTTGCTGATCCCACAGACCCATATTTCCGGGATACGTTGAATCGCCTGTTGTCAAAAAGCCGTAAAATGTCAGTCGATAGTTAAAGGTCACAACGATGACGTCCCCAATAGATGCAAGATAGCCTCCTTCGAAACCGTTGGATTCTCCTAAAATAAATCCCCCACCATGAATCCAAACTATGACAGATTTACGTTGATCTTTGTTCTTACCGGTGTCTTCCGGTGCGAATATGTTCAAAACAAGGCAGTCCTCCGACCTGTGGTATTTACTAGGAAATAATGGAGTTTCCAATTGATAGCATGCTGACCCTAGTTGTCGTGCGTCGAATGTTGCAGAGAAATTCGACTTTTGAACAGGTCTCTTAAATCGAAGATCTCCCGTCGGTGCCTCGGCGTATGGTATCCCCGAGAATTTCTGAACCCTGTATCCGAATGAGCTATTTAAAGGAACATACGAAACCCGTCCAACAATTTCTCCGACAGGTGTCGCAACTTTGATGACGTCATCGTCGAACAAAAATCCACCAATTCCAGAAATTAACAACACAGAGGGTATCACAAGATTAAGCATATTGGTTACAGCATATATGCCAGTATGGCGTATATGATGTTAGAGAAGAACATCCAGCGATTAGCCTTTCGAATGGAGACGTCAACTCAGGTTATCCGGTCATTGATAAGACGCATAACCCTTCTGTTCAATTCCTAAAACTGGTAGCATTGTTGTTGTTTTCATATAACGTACTACATATTCATGTAGTAGTATAAACTAAAGCACATTGCTGTGGTTTTTATTTACTAAAAACCAACCATTACGTAATAATTAGAGATTATAGAACAACATCATTGCTAAGGATCCAAATGGATCCAAATGGATATTGCTTTATAGAAGTAACTTACACCTTTTATGACTAATTTTCGAACACAATAGAGCATTGTCAGACTTCTCGGTGAGCTTTCTGATCTTCAACTTCGCTCGCTGACCGGCAATGCAATAAGGTCAATTTTCGCAGAGATCCGCTCAAATGATTCAATGGTCGTGCATGCACATAATATTATGTATTCTTATAAGTGTGTGGTTCATGGAGTCTATATACATATATGCGCGTCTGTAATTCTATCGAGGGTCTCGTTCGAGCAGACGGAAGCTACAGCTTGAACAAGATGTAGTGAGTGCACCCCTGAACGAAGCCATCCATATTTAAGAGTTGTTATGGACATATTATGTATTTTTGAAAGCAACGTGCTTTAACCTATAAGTATTCTTCTGTTGCATTTTAATAAAAATACAAGACGAATTTTGATGCTTATCATTAGAAGACGCCGCGCATGCTTTGAAAGCATGACTTAAGGGAAACAGATGCAGTTCAGTTTAAATAACTGTGCAAGCGGATAGGATGTAAATATTTTGAACAAGAAGGTAAAATGTACCTTTATTGCTCACCTGGCTACCAAAGTCTATAATAAAATGTTATCAAGAGCAAAGAAGGTCAATTTTGACGTAGGGATTAGACATTTTATATGCTATGATCTATGATCTATGTGATGATAAGCATGTCAATTAATTCGTGAAAGGACAAGTTTAGTCTACAAATTATTTGGTTTACCTTTTGCTTAACATTGACTGCAACTATAATGTGTCATACAAGCTGAAGTTTCTTAATTTTCACTAAAAATCTTTTTAAATCTGCTCTTACTAGATCAATTAGATAAAAGGAAAAATAAAGAAGCTGAAATATTAACATATATTAATTTAAGTGTTAATGCCTCTTGTTTTTAAGTTAAGTGTGACACAAACTTTAGAAGGAGAGAGGGAAGTCCATTCTCCTTCCATTTCAGCAGAAGTATGATTATAAAACGGAGTATATAAACGAAAAATGTAAAGTAATTTTAACAAGCTTAAAGATATGTATTATCAAAATTTAGCATTTATGAAATTAAAAGAAACAAGAAATATCTTTAAAAAAGATAAACGTCGATCAATGTGAGGAAACACTAAGAAATGGAACATGCGCATATTATTTGACTTGAATATCACAGAGACATATATAAACATTGTGTTTATATGTCTTTGAATATCAGAAAGGTTTTGTTTAGTTTAACAAAGATTCTACACAAATTTGTGTCATTACAAATACGCCACTTGACTGTAGATTACGCGAGGCTTCCAAGGGGTGTATAAATTTCATTGTCGGTAAATAACTGAAAACTTATCATGTTTCAAAAATAATTAATATTTTGCTCTTAAATAATATATTTCATACGTTTTCACTGATTGTTTTCACTGAATAGTATATCTTAAGGAACACAATTAAAGATAAGTATGCAGAACATTTGATTTTAACACTTCACCTTATCAGTGCCTCTCGTAGGAGCGCCAAATTAACTATGAACTAATCAAAACGTTTAATTCCCGTTATTTCTTCGCTATTATTTATTAAATACAACATTTGATTGGTCTACAATCTAGATCATTAGTTGAAAAGATCTAGGTCAAAATTGGGGTTAAACGTCTATCGTCGAAAAAACCGTTATACATAATACATAACAAGATCATGTTATAGAGCTCGTAAGTTGAACTGCCGCATGGCGAATACATAACAATATCATGTTATAGAGCTCGTAAGTTGAACGGCCGCATGGCGAATACATAACAAGATCATGTTATAGAGCTAGTAAGTTGAATTGCCGCATGGCGAATACATAACAATATCATGTTATAGAGCTCGTAAGTTGGACTGCCGCATGGCGAAAACATAACAAGATCATATTATAGAGCTCGTAAGTTGGACTGCCGCATGGCGAATACATAACACTATCATGTTATAGGGCCCGTAAACCCGTAATTCAATCATTGTTAATTGAAAAACTGCATACCAAACTCTGTTTTTATCCTCGTTCTATC
>JAUELF010266704.1:0-11068 GCA_031471495.1 Clinocardium nuttallii | reverse complement strand
CCTTTTGACACAATGTTTTCCACTTTTTGTCATAGGTTATCCATTCAATTATGGAGATTTTCTATATTTTGACAAAAAATGTTTAAAGACGTCTGCTGCAGAATTGTCGTATGAGGGAAAGGGTTATCTTTTTATTCATACAACAAGGCTGCAAAAGAGTACCACCTGCCAAGTTTTATGGATAATGACAACCACCAAATATTAATGTAATTGGTAACAAGTAATAACAAATTAAATAAACCCTTTCCCACATACAGGATTTATGCAGCAGACGCCTTTGAAAACATCTGTGCAATAATATGAACAATCTCAATTATTGACATTTCATTTATCAATTAAGAGTTGAAAAGATTGTGGCAAATGGTGGAATTGCTCATCATGTTTTCTGCTGCAGAGACATCAGAAAGCGTCTACATGTGGGAAAGGGTTAATTAATTTTCATTGTTATCTTGACAGGAAATTTCAGAAAGATGACATATAGAAGGGGTCGTGTCCTATTCGGCGTGAACACAGATTTGAAATCAGGTCCCATGGATTTTAGTCTCATCTCAGTACTGGACAACAGGAATTACAGATTTGTCTCGACGGACATTACTTTAAAATACAACATCAGAGGTGTGTCGAGGAATGGCTTTAAATTTGGCTCCAAGATAAACAACCTCAGCAGTTCCTCCCTTACCAAGGCTAAAGGGACCTTGTAAGTTACTCCTATTGTTATTGGCATTAACTCTTTTTGACGTATTTGCAACAGACTCATTTTGAAAACATTGTGACAAAAGGAGAAATTGCCACAATGTTTTTTACTCTATTCAGTTGTTATTCTTGCATTTATAGATTTTTCAAATTTTTGCCTAGAAATTAACCCTTTCCCTCATAAGACAATTCTGCAGCAGACGACTTAAAACATATTTTGTCAAAAAATAGAATATCTCTATAATTAAATAGATAACCTATGAATAAAATTGGAAAACATTGTGGCAAAAGGAGAAAATGCTTAGTTTGAGCATTATTTTCTTTTGTCACTTTGTTTCCAAAAAGCTGTCTGCTGCAGAGGCGTCAGAAAGGGTCGATATGAGGTAAAGGATTAAGGCAGTCAGTTTGAGCAAAATTATATTCAATTTATTTGTGTTTATAAAATGTTTAACATTATTTCATTATGGTAATAGTATGGTGACTCCCAGTACCAAGATACACCATGTACAAAGGGTGCTGCCATTAGCATGGTGACTCCCAGTACCAAGATACACCATGTACAAAGGGTGCTGCCATTAGTTTGGCGAATGTCTGACCCAAAAATATACATGTTTTTTTTATACTGTCCATTGTCATTTAATTTCCTATTGCACTTCTGAAGAGGTTTGAACCCTTTCCTACATATAGATACTTTATGACACACTCCTCTGCAGCAGACTTCTTTTGGAAACATAATGAGCAATTTCAACTTTTGCCACAATGGTTTTGACTAATTGAATAAATTGTTGTTTTTGGTAAAGGTTTCAATTGTAAAACAGCAATGATCATTTACAGACTGTGTCAAACAACAGGCTTATCCAGATATTCACTTATTGCCTACACGCTAAGTTCGAGTCTGAATGTCCTATCCCAAGTGGGTAGAGTATAAAAATAGCTAACACAATTTTTAGATTCACATTTTGATTTATTTCTTTACAGAAATTTGGTTGTCAACAAGAATCCTGAGTATAACTTTAAGATGATTGGAAATGTAGACCACAATTACAAATTGTCTCAAGTGTTTTCCACTGTCAGTTACGGTGCTGACTTCAAGAACAAAACGAATGAGATTGGCCTTGCATTTAAGATGAGCAGAAACTTTAAGACCTGGATGAAAGCCAATGCAGACCTAGAGACAAAGTTTAGTTTCCCAGCAATGGTAATATATTACTTATTTATGAGCTGTATAACTGGGCTGTATAACTGAGCTATCTCATTAAACCCAATCTTCGCTGCAGTAGCAAACGCTTGTATAGATCTGATGAACTGGGCTGTATAACTGGGCTATCTCTGTATAACTGGGCTGTATAACTGGGCTATCTCATTAAACCCAATCTTCGCTGCAGTAGCAAACGCTTGTATAGATCTGATGCCATTTAACCCTTTCCCTCATATAGACGTTTTCTGACGCCTCTGCAGTTTTGAGCAATTACTTCTTTTGTCACTATGTTTTCAAAAAGCCGTCTGCTGTAGAGGCATCAGAAACATCTATCTGAGGGAAAAGGCAAAAGTAAACCTGATAAGCAGACTTTTTACTTAAATTGTTCATCTTGTGGTATTGTGTGCACAAATTTGAACATATATAAGTTTTATTCCCATTTTAGTGTATAAATTTAAAGAGAGACAAAAGCATCAATACAATGTCATGTTAGTTTGTCTTTTTGTTCACAGGCAATACATGTAATGAATAACTTCATACATTTTTTAATTATACTTTTTTTAAAAGTTTGGATGAAAGATAAAATCCCCAATTATTGGGCTATGAATTATGTTTTTAAACTTACCCTAATTTCTAATATTCTTTTTCAGGACTTGAATTTGGTTGCCAATGGTAAACACAGTCACAGCGATCGTCATTTAGACAACATTATTTATGTAAAGGGAGGTAAAACATTTGTTGTTGAATCAGATTTACACTGGAAAGATAGCACAGAGAAGTTGATTGCCATGACAGGTAATTACACACTCACCTATCCAGGTGGTAACTTTATGATCAAGGACACCATTGAACAAACCGATGACAACACCTACATGTTCTCAATGGAGTTACAGCCACAGAAGAACCAAAAACACTCTGTTGTAACACAGTTGAATCTACCAGCACCTGGTCAGAGTAAATGGAATGTCTTCTCGGACATCAACCTAAAGAATGATCAGCCAGTTCACATGGAGGGTACCTTTGACATGAATCCATTAAATTTCATGACAAAAGTCTCCTATGAGAAAGCAAGTGCAATATATGCTGGAACTGTGATTTCCAAGACGACCGAAACTGCCTCCGACCTCAAGATGGAGATCAAATACCCAATAAGACATGTCACGTTGAATATAAATGGTAAGAACATTAAGGATAAATATTCTGGCTTTGCAGACTTCAAATGGGACGTAGCTAAAGATGCAAACAAAAAAGTGAGTGCTAGTTTCATTTTTGATGAGCCAACAGAAGAGAAGATCAATGGATCTGCCTCTTTGAGCTACCCATCAAGGGACCTTACATTCAACCTACTTCATCAAGTTGGTGCTAAATACTCAACTCATGCGGATTTCGAGTGGGAAAAGAACAAGAAAATTTCTGCTGATACTACCATTGGAATCAAGGACAAATCCGTCATTTGTACAGCCAAGTTGGCTACACCGTTCACTACCCTGCCTTCCCTTGGTATGACATTGTCTCACAATGAAGACAATGAACAGTATCTGACCAAACTAAATGTTGACTTCCAGCAATCTGAATCTGCCAATATGGAACTTAAGTTGAAGAAACCCTTAAGTTTAAAGACCTTTGTGGGTTATTTCCTCACAACAACTAGCATGAAAGGTATGAAACGATTCAGGGTGGACGTCGACCACAAACTGAGTCCAATGACAAAAATAGACAGCATGGTCAAATTCTCATGGAACAAACAACAGATTCAAGCCATTTTTGAAATTAAGAATACCACCAAGGCTACAAAGGTTGGTTTTATGGGTGATTTAACCTTGAAGACAACATATCAGTACATGAAGAAAGGAAATGTGAAGCTGCTATTTAATACAGATGGAAAGATTTTCAACACGGTTGGAAGCTTCAAGAGGAATAAAAAGTTGTATGATTTTAAAACTAAAATTGTCCACTCCCCATCCAAGAACAGATACGACAGTACTGGACAGATTGACATGTCTAACCCATCTGGATCATCCAGCTTGACTTGGGAACACAGACTGACTGCAACTAATATCAAATCAGCTATCAATACTGCCTGGGGAAAGAAGAGCATGCAACAAATTGGTCTCAAGATTAATGGAAACACCAATGACATGAAACTGGCTATTAACCTTGACACACCATTTAAGGCTACAGGAAAATTAGATGTTGCTCTAGAACTAAATAAAGACAGTTTCCCACTTACAGCTTCAGTTGATCTAAAGAAGAACAATATCGTAATGGCAAATGCTTTTGGATACTTTGACCACAATGCAAAAAACACAGAGGTAAAAGCAACCTTAAGAATTCCTGCAGTCAATATTGACTCCACAGTATCTGGAAAGCACATTGTTGGCAGTAAAGAAATTTCAATGAATATTGATGCTGTATTTTCACCAACTTACATCATTCAAGCTAGCTCCCTTCTAAAGAATAGTGTGAAAGAACCATTCACTCACACTGTTGTCTTCCAATCATCGTTTGAAAGTATGAAACGAATCATGTATACTGCTGAGCTACGTAAGCATCATATGAACACATTTACATCGAAACTTGAATATGGCTCTGATCCAATTGTAGAATTCCAGACAAGCTACTTGTTACAGGATGCTGTCAAAAGAGTAGAGTTCCTTCTAAAAACACCATATGAGAACATGCAAGTTATTTCTGGAGATGTTGGCTTTGTAGGATCAGCTGAGAAGTTCAGAGCAGAATATTCAATTGAAGTTGATCCTTTGTTTGATCGAAAAACTTCTTCACTGACATTCGATATGACAAATGGACTGGTCAGCAAAGCCAATGTCGCAACTTTCCTATTGAAATATCCAACAGTTAGTTTTGACCTAAATGCAAACATGAACAGTAATATGTCCGATATATTTGCCAGTGTTGAAATACAGCCCCTTGAACCAATAACGTTGAAACTCAGCCATAATATACAGTCCCCTAAAAAGAAGAGCATGTCTGCTTCCATTGGAATGTCATCAATGCAGTATGGAGTAACTGTTGACCATTCAAAGGGGAATCAACTTATCAGATCTGAGATATCATTGAACAAAGATAACCGTAATTATGCCGGTGTTGTATTCAACTTTAACAATGAACCCAAGATTGAGAGTTCACTTGTTATCTCCATGCCAGAACGTAGAGATCTTCAGTTCTACATGACTAATGAAGAATCCAGTACACATTTTGAAATGAATCACAACAGTAATCATACATTTACATTTGATATTGACTTGTCGCCTACTCCAATCTACAAGATGAATGTAAAGTCATCCTGGCAACTTGCATCTATCTGCCCCGATTCATACGACACACAGTTTATGGTTGAATTTGATCCATCTCAAAAGATGTCATCCAGTGGTTATTTTGTAAAGAGTAGCATTGGTAAATCAGAATTTGATATTCTCTTTGACAGTACACGCAATATTGAAGGTAGTCTTGTTGTTAAATCGCCACTCATTAAGAACATAAAAGCTTCCTTTAATCATATAACTGGAAGAAACTATTATGATTCAAAGGCACGCCTAATCCATGGAGGTAAAGAAGTTGTGGGGGGAGCTGGTACCCTGAACCTTGACTCAGCTATTATTGGTGACATCACACTTAGATCCGCATTCACCAAAAAACTTCGGGCCAACATGAGATATGACGGACAGACGGACAACTTTGTTATCCGTACAGAAGCCTCCTATGGTAAAAGTAATGCAAATATTGAATTATCATCTAAAGTCAACAGAAATCTTTTGGTGCAGAAACTCTCAGTCACTGGCACTGATATGAAGGACATGAGCTTTGAACTGTCTCATGTTGGTGGGTTTAACAGATTCACTTCTTATGGAGAGTTTAACCATGGCAGTGAAAAGCACAGAATGGACCTGACCTTTGAGACTAATGACAGAATAGACTGGTCGGTATCACTCGCCTCTCCACTTGTTCTTCCTATGTCATCTAGGTTGACTTTGACTGGGACCCCACAAAACTTTAAAGGTCACGCTGAGATTGTCAGAGATACAAAACGAAGTGATATAAATGTTGAATTGGATACTGTTTCTCCTAAAGTACTTGGATCTTTCGATATTGCAAGTCCTTACATGAAGGATGTTGCCCTAACATTTGAGGACTCAAGTTCTCTGCCAAACATTAATACCATGTTTAAATTAATGTACGGAAAATCTGACATTTATGATGCAAGGGTTACTGTTATTGCTGGAACAAACACCAAAGGTTCAATGATTATCAGCACTCCAAGTGACAACTTTGAAGGTCATATGAATCATGAGGGAGACGCAAGTAACTTCAAGAGTCATGGAGAATTCAAATTCAATGCAGATAGCTCTGAACTTGATGTTCAGTTCAGCTCCTTGAAAAAAATTGCAGGTCAAATATCATTGAAATCCTCCTTCCTTCCAAATGAAATGTCCTTTACCTTTGACCATGGAGGTATTCCCAAGAACTTTAAGAGTAGAGCTGAATTTATGAACGGATTTGATAGGACCGAAGTCACCATGGATGTAAATGTGGAAAACAGGATCTTTACAACAGTCAGTGTCAAAGTGCCCAACACTCCCAAAATAACTGGTGTATTTAGACACACTGGAGAACTGAACAATTTCAACACAAAGGCTGAATACATTTATGGAGATGAGAGAAGTTTTGGAGACATCACCATCACATCTTCAGACAATTCCGTCACTTCCAGTCTCAATATTAGGTCCCCATATATTGAAGATATATCCATGAATATGAAACATGAAGGAGAACTGAGCAGTTTTGTTAGCACAGGAGATGTAACCGTTTGGGGTCAAAAGTCTGAAGCAACAGTCAAATTAAACCTTAAAGATTCTTTGGAAGCATCATTTGAAGTCGTATCCCCAAGTTTTACTCTCAACGTGACCCATTCAGGATCTCCAGCTGATTTCCAATCGAGTTTCGACTTACTTAAGGATTTCGAAAGATATGCTGGTAATATAAAGGTAAATGTTGGAGCAAATGCAGAACTATACATGACATTCACATCGCCAATCCCAGAGTTTGAAATGGTAACAGCTAAATACACACATACAGGCACACTAAAAAAATTCAATTGTCGTGCTTCATTGTATCTTCCTGATGGAAAAAGTGAAGGTGAACTCAAGGTCAATGTTAGGGACCTTTCAGATATGTCCTTGATCTTAAATCTGTCACCAACATCCAGATTTGATTTAAAACCAGTGAAAGCTGTCTATAGATTTAAGAAAATTAAGGATGAGAAAATAACATCTGTTATTGAGCTGAATCATGGATCAGATAAAAATAGAGCAGACATCACTTTCTCCTATAAACCCAATGTACAAGCTGTATTCAATATGAACAGTGCTCAATATCCAGCAATCACAGCAGACTTTGATTTAACCAAGAGTCCATCAAACTTCGTAGTTAACAGTAAACTTACTGTCGATAGTATTGAAAAGGGACGATTAATGCTCTCTCTGAACTCAGAAAAAGACATTGAAGGTTCTTTCTCGGTGAAGATACCCTCCGATGAAATACCAAAGGTTAATGGAGATCTATCTATGAAAACGTCACCAAAATATTCTAGACATAGTTACACAATTTATGTTGATGATATGAAAAAGGGGGGTTTAGAGATGACATTGGATTTAGACAAAAAGGTTAAAGGTTCATTTGAGATGGACTTAGATTCAGACAAATATACTGGTGATCTGTTGTTCACGAAAACTGAAACCAAATTCACAGGAAAAGCTAATATGGTCATCAATGACATTAAGAAGGTTGGATTTGTTTCTTCACTCAGCCTAGAGCATGGAATGGCAGCAGCATTATCCATTGAAACACCTATAGAGAATTTTTCAAAGATTGAAACTGACATGTCATTTACACAGAGAGAATCAGAATACACATGTAAATCTACCTTGATGATCGATGAGATAAAGAGGGCAGGCTTTGTTTCTTCAGTTAACTTAGAAAATGGTATGACAGCAGCAGTATCCATGGAATTGCCTTTTGCAAGTTTCACAAAGGTTGAAACTGACTTGTCATTTATCAAGAGCGAACCAAAATACACATGTACAGCTATATTGAAGATAGATGACATCAAGAGGGCTGGTTTTGATTCATCTTTGAATATTGAAAATGGAGCATCAATGACTTTAATCATGGATTTACCATTTAAGAACATTTCAAAAATTGAAACTGACTTTTCCTTTTCCAAAAGTGAAGCCAAATACACAAGCAAAGCTGGTCTATCAATCAATAGTCTAAAGAAGACAGGATTTGTTTCATCACTGAACTTTGAAAATGGAGTATCAACCACTCTTACCATGGACCTGCCAGTTGAGGGATATCCAAAAATTGATGTAGATTTCCATCTTAATGGAGATCGTTCTGACTTTAATGTTCTGGCTTTAATCAAGAACATGGATATAGAAACCTTTAAATTGGTTGGTAAATTCACATCTATCAATAAATTGTCTGGTGATTTCACTCTATCCCAAATAATTGAATCACCGCTTGGTGCCAGCTTTGAAATAACAGGTTCTCCAAAAGATTTCTCCTTCAGCGGATCGATGACCAACGATGATGCAGCAGTGCTGACTGGTAAAGCCAATTTCTTTTTGGCTGAAAAACCCTTTACAACATCTGGTTCACTGACAATCAATTCAGTTAACATCGCTTACAAACTCGAAACAGAAACAGACTTCTTCAAATCTCATGCTAAACTTTCCGACAAAGAAATGTCCTATGTTATGGATGCCAGCTTCTCAAACAGAGATGATATGAAAGGTTCTTTTGGTTTGATCATGACAGATGCTGATCCAATAAAAGCTTCATTCTTCCATTCATTAAAGAACAAGAGATGTCTTACTCGTGTCCTTATGGAGATGGGCAGCAACACAGTCTATCAATACGACATGACATTGAACTGGCAGAATGCAGTTGAAGGTGACTTGACCTTGAAAACCCCACATGAGAAGATGACACTTACGAACCTTAACTTCAAACACTATGGACATTTCCCTCACATTAGATCAGCTGTAGAGC
The DNA here is from genome assembly GCA_031471495.1 of Clinocardium nuttallii. Classification (NCBI taxonomy): domain Eukaryota; kingdom Metazoa; phylum Mollusca; class Bivalvia; order Cardiida; family Cardiidae; genus Clinocardium; species Clinocardium nuttallii. Next base: position 2,106 of record JAUELF010266704.1, on the reverse strand, counting down.
TCAACAATAACAATAAAAACCTCTTTAAAATATCTGCTGACACTATAAAGGGTGAAATTGTCTTGTCAACTGCCTGCGAAGTGCTAAAGAACATAGACATAACATATTACCATGAAGGTACATGGAATAATGTTAGAATGGGTGGTATTGTTGTGTATGCTCCTGGTGAGAACATAAAAGTTGACTTTGAACATATGTTGACTGAAACCGTTTTGAACACACGCTTCTCTCTCACATCCATGTACACAGATGAGATTGTTCTTGCTGCTTATCATGAAGGAACCCTGACTGACTTTGTGACTAAATACAATTTGTTCATGGGTTCAGACAACAAGTTTATGTCAGAAACAAAATTCAAAAAGGATTTGTCGTCCATACACTTCATTTCCACAGCTACAACCACCATGAGTGGGGAAACCTTTGTTCAAAAAGCAGATTTGAAATTAGACGGAACTTTAGAACAATTTAAGACTGAAGCCGTTGTAGAAGTAATGGGTAAAACCGTTAGCCTTGACTCATCATTCCAGAATGAACCAATCATTGAAGGATCTGTCAAATTGACAACACCTTTTGAATCTTATGAAGAAATGAAGGCCTCCTTCTCCCATAGTGGAAAGGCGAATAACTTTATGACCAAAGGTAAAGTACAGTACATGCCTAGACAGATTATCAGTGGGGAAATTACTGTGATGAACAAGGGATGGAGAAGAATGGAGACCACACTCTCATTGAAAACACCTTTTGAAGGGTTGGAAGAGAATATGTTTATTTACAAACACACAGGGGACTCAAGCAGCTTCCAGTGTGATCCTAAACTCTCTGTTGGATCTTCTGTGTTTTCTGGAACTATCAAGGCATCCAAGTCACCAATCAGTTTATCAGTTATGGCCAAAACTCCATTTGAAGGATTTGAATCTGTCACTTTTGATAGCAATATTGACTTCACCAAGAAGGGTAGATATAGTACTCGCATGGAAACAACCTGGGGTCAAAGAAACAAAGTGATATTTGATGGATATCTCTCTCCAATGAATAACAGAGTTCAAGGTAGTGCAAGTCTCACCACTCCATTTGCACAGGTACGACGGGCATCTGTTGAGTTCTCCCACCAAGAAATGCCAAATCAATATACCCAAAAATTCCTCACAACATTTAATGGACAAAATCTTGTTGATTTAGAAGTTGACTTCAATCTTCAAGGAGATAACAAACACTTCTTAACAACTGTCAGATCACCTAAACCAATGAAATTTGAAATCAGTGGCGAGTTTACTCCAATATTTGTTGACGTTGACATGCTAGGAAACTGGAACATGGCGGACAGCAACAGTCAAATTAAGCTAGAAACAGGATATGATTTCCGTTATACTACAAAAAAAGCAGATTTCAAACTAACCCGACCAGGTCAAACAATTACCTACAAAGGTTTATTCTCATTGGCTAGAAGCATTTCAGATCTTTCATGGGGAATCGGCTCGGCAGAGAAAACTGGATTTGATTTAAAGATCAATGAAAATGATGTCAACCTTAGAGTGCTTGTACCCGGTGAGCATGCTCGCGTCTTGGAGTTCAATGGACTGTACAACAAACAGTTGTTTGAGGGCGACTTCTACTGGGATACAGAAGTTGATCGAAATAAGAAGTTTAGTCTGACGATGACAGATTTTATCAGAAGCAATCAGAAAAGTACCGTATCCGTTTTCCTGCCAGGGCTACAGAAAGTAAGATTTGTTTTTTTATGTTTTTTAAGCTTTTCCAACATACAACAAATCTACAGCAGAGGGCTTTGAAAATATCTAGACGGAAATATTGAGATTCTCTATAAGAGAAAGTGTAATTATTTGAAAATGTTGAAATCATCGTGGCAACAGGAAAAAGTGCTTTTTGTTAGTGATTTCTCCCTTTGCTACAATGATTTCAGATGCATCTGTAGGAGGAAAAAGGGCTACGTTGTGTATAGCTTGTTACAGATAACTACTTAACCTTTTCCCTCATACGGCCACTTTCTGATGCCTCTGCAGCAGACAGGTTTTTGAAAACATACTGACAAAAGAAGAAATTGCTCAAAACGAGCAATTTCTCCTTTTGCCACAATGTTTTCCACTT
>JAUELF010266693.1:0-11068 GCA_031471495.1 Clinocardium nuttallii | reverse complement strand
TATTTTTCCCAGCTGTGAGGAATAGGATCCTATTTTTCCCAGGTGGGAAGAATATGATCTGGGAAAAATAAGGTCCTACAAAGCTGCACTTGTCAGTATTAAGATACGTTAAGGTTTGTTTCTCTGAGACCAAAACGCCTAGCATCTCTTTAATAACATTTATATTAGAGATCGGTTTATTGTTGTTGATGTTTGTTTTATTCTAGTGTATGTCATATGCTAAGCTATTCTCCTAAACAAATTACTCATAAAAAGGAATGGCGATTGAAGAAAATATGTTATGAATGCGAGTATTTCATTTAGCACTTACTTATTACCTAAGGTTAATCAACCAATACCAAGGAATGTGCCGTGTGCTTCATTTAACATATAACTGCATCAACCATTTTAATCAAGTCAAATCCCTGGCGTCATTAAGATAATAACTATAATCAAATCTCATTAGATAATTTACAGATGTAACTGAAGATAAAAGACATGTCAGTAACCGTTGTAGATTCATTTTATGTCGCATGTATATACATTTGTTTGGAATACAGCCCGTGAAATAGAACGTCCTGATTATGGTTGAGGGTTCGTATTTGAAGTTGAACCTCATTTTAAATGAACTCGTAATCACTGTCCTGAATTCCCAGAGTTGCCATATATTAGCATGTACATTGTCCTTCAGAAAGACCAGTACAGGCAAACTTGCCTTAAGCCGCAACCCAGATAGTGTCAAAATATGGCTGCTGAACACAGGTGGCTACTTAAAAAAAGTCAAATATAAAATATATAAAAAAAAATGTTGTTTTCGTTTATCTTCAAATAGCTGCTAAAATGCAAGTTTGCTTATTAACATAACTGATGCTGAACACAGGTGGCTACTTAAAATAGGTCAATTATATAATATATAAAAAGAATGTTGTTTTCATTTATCTTCAAATAGCACGTTTGCTTATTAACAGAGCTGACCATTTCTACCAGTTTGACTGTATATTATTTTGTAAAACGTTTGGACAGAGTGATTGGCTAGTAACGATAACTATCGCCTAACTTCGCTCATTGTATGCTCCCGTCCCCAGTATAAAATATCGTTCTAAACAGCAAACCGTAATTGTATTGTAAACACTACATCATCAATTTATTGTTATATGTTTGATATATAACCGTAGTTGCCTCGTGCATAGATATATATGTGGAGGGCGTGGTCATTCACCATCATACCTTACACTAAATGTTTTATTAGTAAATCGGTGTTGGCACTATTATAGCTCGGTATTTTTGGTATCACGTGTTCTCTTTCCATTTATAAATACACTTAGCAAATAATACTGCATCATGAGGGCACCGGGGAAGATTTGTATAACGAAGTTGGTAACCCTGTATAAATAAAGAATTTCCTCACTTACTTACTTAATATATCGTAAAAGCAAGGTTGATGACACTATGTGTAGGAATTAAAAAGGCCAATGAAGAATATGTCTGGTAAATTCGAACTTGTATCCTGTTAGTCAGTTAGTTATAGGCTATCATGTATCACTTTCAGTAAGAACCACTGAAAACACTGATTTGTTTCTACATTAACAATTATTTCAAACTCTAGTTAATAGGTGTATTTCATGTTTATATATCCTTACATAAGCCATCCCGCGAGCATAAGCATGCCGTTCAGGATTACCCGGACATACACTTTTTGCCTCCTGTAGATTTTCTGTTTCAGGAATTAATATTCTATACCTCTATCCACCTGATACATTACGCAGAGACCATACCGTTGGTTTTATCAGGGGACGACGATTCATATGATCCTCAAACCCGATGTTGCGGGTACTCGAAAAAAATCATCATCTAGCTGATACGTTCCTTTTGTGTGCACACAACATAGGGCTAAAATTACTTATAAGAGATATATTGTGGAGCAAAGACTTTACATATGATACGACATTCTCTGAGGGAGGGGTAGAGCATTCAACTCAGAAGTGCGATAAAGTCAAGGTTATGTTCTAATACTGACCACTGAGTGGAATTCAATTAACCCTCATGTTCTGCCAATTTGCTTCGTCATTAAACTAGGAAAAATCTCCCCCTGAACAGACTAATTTATCGTACGTGCGATAAACAGCAAGTGTGGAACTTGCTAATCAAATGTCCAAAAATTAAATGCAATGCTTCTCTTTTTATTCCTATGCTGACTACATACAGAATATATTAATAACAGCTCTGCATTATAATTGGTTAAAAAATAAAACAATATGAGAAAGAAGAAGAGAAAGGGAGTAAAAAGAAAGACGTCTGAAAGAAAAAGAATACAATCAAATGACAAAGTGTTCCCGAACGCCTACTCGGTTTCCCTCTGAGCATTATGCCTGGCGTTCAGTAAAGCAGTTAAGTGCCTCAGGGTTCGTTACGTTACAAATAAATCTTCACTGAAGCGCATGTTTGTCAAAAACGGCAACCAAGATTACCCAAATTGGCGGGCAGATGAGTGTGAACCCCAAAGTGTGTGGAAAACAAGTTGTAAGAGAGGCGATCGCTTTTAAATGAATGAATGAATGAATGTATATTTTTTTATGGCGCATCGACAGCTACGGTCATTTAGCACGCAATTAAATTTAATTATTCAAGATCCCTGGGTAAACAAACCAGTACTAGGCTATAAAATGCGATCGCTTGTAAAAATACCCACATATGCATACCATCATATACAATGTATATATTTAAATGAAATCCGTAGTAATGTATTTAGGAATATATGAGCTGTCACGCGATTAAACCAACATTGCGGACTCTGCGTAAGTGTCGATCCTGATCCGCTTAAGCATGCCGCGCAGGCTAACCCGGACAGACACCATTCGCCTCCTATGGATTTTCTGTTTCAGGAATCATTACTCTATACCTCTATCTCCTTTGAGACGGAATGTGTCTGCCCGGACCAGTAGGCGCGGACAGCGCAGGCTGATCTGGTCGATACATTACGCAAATGCCATTTTGTTGGTTTTCTCGCAGGACGGCTCATATTTAGTCTGGAATAACTTGCCCCTACAACTAACATACACCAATGGCGACACCCTTTGGTAATCGTGTCGCAAGCAAAATACTCAACTCTACTCAATTTTATTCAGGCAAGTCGGCACATAAGTACCATTGGTCATTTACAAGTATATACTCGTAAAGAATATGGTTCAATGACGTAACATACATTTCATTTAAAGCAGTTCATTAATTCCCCTTGCTTGGAAAGTGTGCTATGTATTGTCACGTCAGATTTATTCGTTTTAATTTTTTCGTCTGTGTTCAATATTACTTTGTCGACTAGACTAAGTGGTGTGTCGTTCGTAAAGCGTATTACGTAATTATTAGATAATTAATGGAACATTATGCGTCCATCATTCTTACTACTTTCAGAGCACATTTCATATGGACAGTTATTACAAATTGTTACAAAAGCAGCTCTTTCGATTTCTTTTGCGTGTGATTAATTGATGGTTTGGTGTTTTACCCAGCTTTAGAAAAAAATCAATTATATCATGGTATTTCCTGTGTAAGTTACCAGTACTACTGGTCCATATATCCTGACACCGGCCAGTCAGTTGTAATGCTAACCCCGCAACCCTGAGCGCCAAGAAGGGGGAGCCATTACTACCATTTTTTTCGGTATGATACGGCCGGGGATCGAACCTGCGACCTCCCGCACCCGAGGAGAACGCCCAACCACTACACCACCGAAGCGGTTTTCCTTGCTTGGGAGCTTTGCTATGTAAAAAAAAGATGATAGCGTTATTGTATGTGAGAGACGAAGTTGATTATCCTGTCAAAATCTTTTTTATGCAATCTACCTCCGACGATTTCCCTACTTGATGTGTCGTTTTTATGGCGTATTGCGTAATTCTTAGATAATTAATATAACATAATCCTTCCATCATTCTTGCAACTTCCAATACATAATCCGTTTGGAAATGAAAATGTATCGTTCCAACCATTTCCCAGATATAGTTGCATGTTGACGTCTCTTCAGCTGATAACTGTTGAAAACATTGTGACCAAAGGAGATATTGCTCATAATGAACAATGTCCCCTTTAGTCACAATGTTTTCAAATGTTTAAGTAAATATCCATTCAATTAAAGATGTGTTTTTCTAACATATGTTTTTCTGATCGGATGTTTTTACAGTTGTACGCTTGAGATAATTGGTTTATTAGTAAGGGTTAAGTAATTCTTACGAGTAAATTAAAGTGAGATATATTTACTTTTTCTCAGACATTATGTTATATAGTACTGTATATTTTAGTTGTGTTTGTATTCACCAATCTATTTCATAACCTCATGACAAAATTAACCTTGGCGATTGGTACTACTTTTTGGTCGTGTTGCGCATGCGCATAAGCGAGCATAGTTACAAGTGATAATCAAATCACGTGATGTATATGCCCTTCACCGCCTACGCCAACAATAAAGTGCAAATTTGTTAGATCAATTTACGAATGCTTACACAATCAAACGTGGAATAATTCAAATGAAATCCGTTTATTTCTAGCATGTCATGTAAAATTGCAAGTCTTGTAATGTGTAAATATCATATTTTAATGTATATTACTAGTATTTGAATATTCTTACGCAAATCAAACCCTCATGCGCCCTGTTAGACCCCTTTCTTCAACGCAGAACTGTTTGTTTGAGCCATATATTTGTTGATAACGTAAAGAAGCGTCTACCAATGTCATAACGATGATAAACATATGTTACTGCACGTAAACGTCCTGCTAGACTCGCATAATAGGTATTTACGATCCTATTTTGATGCGAAGACTGCAGTTATCCAGTTATAGGCCATGTTAAAAGCAGGGTTTGTTTATCTGACCTAGCCTTGAACAGAATTTATGCATATTCATTATTTATGGAAGGCCCTGGAAATATATTGCGTCATTTTATTTGCCCAGATGTGGCCCTGGTAAATATACACATCATGGTACCCTGCTTTTAGAATATATTTTTAATCTCGGAAATAAAATTTCACACTTATTTTATTGCTGATTATCGCTAATCAAGCCAAATAATCAAATAATCCAGTTGACCAACAGCTTTTAAGCGATATTGATACTTTAAAAGCCGTAATTCTGTTAATTGTCAATATTACAGTTCCATTTATATATCGACACAATTTTTGAAGTGGGGGCGATATTTAAAAAAGAAAGAAAAAAATTAACACATGACAAAACCACCACGTTGCTTTGTTTTGATTTTTTTATCCGTCGAAAAATATCCGGAAATACGATAGTCCAAAAAAACCTAAGCGAAATTCATGGACATAATAACACGTGTTATGTATATATGGCGAAATTAAACACACGTCTATAAATAGACACTGGATTTTCCGGGGAAAAATGCAAATGGCTACGAGGAACATCACATGTTTTTAACTCGGCGATCGATCGACACAGGCCTTCTATGTGTTTGTTTTTCTTTCTTCACCCTGAAAGTGAAGAAAAGTGTCGAAATGGTTCACACAAAGTGCGAATATTTGTTCAATGTGGCGAAAGAAAAATCAACCCAGAGCAAGCCCTGGTAAGTAAATAGTAAAATTTATTTTTCATTCATTTTTCAAGTCTTACTGTTAATAGTGATTGCTCATTTCAATCGATGTATGTGATAGTTCTTTTGAAAAAGTCAGTTTCCCTTTGTCATAATTATAAGAAGCTCGAATGATAATCAATATATGACGCCGTTCTTCGATCGTTGAAGGATCTGTGAGTTTGATTTTCTTAAACATGCATCAGTGTAAATTTATTATTCCGAAAGCATTTTTTGAGATTTGCGATGTATTTCCCCAGGTCGGCCTTCCCTGAATTCTCGCTTCACTTTTGTTGCATAATGATTATAAAATGTAAACGAACTAAGGGAGATCAAAGTAGTCTAGCGAATCCATACTTTTCAGTTTGCTTTTGGTTTATATATTAATATTCACCTTTCGTTTGGTTAATTAATACTGTTGATTTACAAAGTAGGCAATTATTATGGAACCTATTTGAGTTGATATTGGTCTATGTTTCTACCAGTTTTTCATTTTGAAAATTGTTATAAATCAATGAGGCTTATTAAATGTACATTTTGTTATATATGGGAGAGCCAGTACTCATACATGTGGGTCATTTTTGTTTCAATGTCACCTTGAACAGCATAATTTGACTTATTTGTATTATTGAATGCCTAAAGTTGTACATCATCATTTAAGGTCCAAAGTTTTGACTAGCTAGTTAAATATCTAAATACCAAATTACTAAAAGACAGTGCAGACAATTAAATAAAATTTGTTGCACATTTATTTTGCACACACCATGTTTTGAACACAACATTCCAAATTAGCAGCAGACAAATTTGAAAACAGTGAAACCTGAAAAACCATCGTAAAAGACAGCTTGATTATTAGATAAAGTTGACCTATTGTGGCCATGATCAAATTCACCTTTTGCCATAATGTTTTCAAAAGTCATCTGCTGCTATTGTGTCAAAATGATGTTGCCAAATGTTGTAAATATTTCTAAAGAAAATTTGGAATATATTATTAGTGAACATAGTTGAAAACATTGAAACCAAAAAGAAATGCTTAATATGAATGGGAGAAAAAGCATCTGCTGCAGATGTGTCTCCATGAGGGAAAGAGTTAAAATATTCCACATACATCCATTCTGCAGAAGACTATGTTGAATACATCTTGCAAGGATAAAGGAAATCTTCATAAATCAGGATAATATTGAAAATATTGCGGCCAAAAAAAAGGGAATCCTCCTTTCAAAGAGGTGACAGATCACGTGATGTTGTAGTATGACATGTCACAACTTTGTCGCTCTCGGAAATTCTGGTTTTAAGCATGACATTCTAACTATTTTGGACTTATTTTTGGAATTTAATTCAATTAAACATCTTTACTAATGCCTTCAAAAAATAAATCTGGAAACAACCAAGAGAAAACAGGGAAAAGTGGAAAGAAAAGATTGGCTACATCTCCTCTTCAAGAAAACAACAACAACAGCACGGGCGTGACGAGCAGTCAAACCGGTTTGAACACCAAACAAACACAAGAAGATAAAAATAAATCTGTGAGTAAACAAATAAAGAAAATTCGAACGACATCAGAAGATCTTTCGGGATCATTTATGCAGAATATTCCACAAACGCCTATTAATCCTATACATACAATGAACACTATGAATTATCCTCAGGCAGTCTATCCCGGTCAGTATATGCAAGCGCTCCAATCACCTCCGCCATCATTCAATGCCGCGCCCCCTCAATGGGCTATAGAAATCATGGAAGACCTAAAAACTATCAAGGCATCTGTTGCTAAAATTGACAAAATTGAAAGAACAGTCGATAAAATTAACTTGAAAGTTGACAGCCTAGAGAATAAAGTCAAATCAATAGATCAAAGGCTACTTGAAACGGAAAAAAGCGCAGATTTTATTAACAAAGAGTTCGAAGAATCCAAAAGGGTGATAAGTACAACAAAATCAAAGGTAAACGAATTATCTAACAAATGCGACCAGTTCGAATCCAAACTTAAGAAAATAGCATCTGATAGTAATAACATACTGGAAAAAACAGATAACCTAGAATATAGAAGTATGAGGGAGAATTTACTATTCCATGGCATAAAGGAAAGGGAACATGAAAATTGTGAGGACGTCATACATGCCTTTATACAAGAAACTCTAAATATCACTACCAACATCACATTCGATCGAGTACACAGAATAGGCAAAGCAAAGGCAGATAAGTGTAGGCCTATTGTGGCTAAGTTCCATTATTACAAAGAGAGGGAGCTAGTGAGAAACACAGCATTTGAAAAATATGAAGATCTTAAACGTATCAACAAAAGAGTAGGAATACAGCAAACACAGGCCGTTCTGCAGAAAAGAAACGAAAGATATCCGATTATGGATAGAGAAAGAGCAGCAGGCAAAGCAGTTAAGTGGTCCGGAGCTAAGGTAATGGTACAGCAGAAAGCAGGAGATCGATTCCAAGAAATCACCGAATAGGACTGTGATGAGAAGCTGCACATAATATCATGGAACATAAATGGTCTAAATAGAAGAATATCAGACATTGACTTTCAACAATTAATAAATAACTATGACATTATACTCCTTTGTGAAACCTGGCTGGGAAAAAACCATGCAAATGTTGAAATTACCAATTACAAAAGCTTCCATTTATTAGGTAATAAAAAGTCGGGCACGAGTAAAGGAAGACTAAGTGGTGGGCTATCAGTGTACTATAAACAAAACTTAATGAATAAAATATCTGTTGTTGAAAGTAATAATTATGGAATCATCTGGTTGAAAATCAGTCAAGATGTTTTTACATTTGATGAAGATGTTTATATTTGTCATTGTTACATACCCCCTATTTCCTCTAAAGTTTTTTCCCGAAATGAGATAGACTTTTTTGATGAGATAGAAAAGGGCATAGAACAGTATGGTAGTGTTGGAAAAACCTTTATAACTGGTGATTTTAACTCTAGAACTTCCAATCTATCTGATACAATAGACGAATCTGACCCTTTGAATCAGACACCTTTTTCAGATGACTCGAATGTAGACATTCCGCCACGTGCCAATGTTGACACTACTATTGATGGTAACGGGCGTCGTCTGCTTTCACTATGTAAATCTACCGGTCATGTTATTGCAAACGGACGTCTGCATAATGACGTACCTGGTAAATCTACTTATATTTCATTACGTGGCATGAGTACAGTCGATTATTTGCTATTGAAAGTAGAAGATATACACGTTTTAAACAATTTTAAAGTTTTAGAATGGAATGAATTTTCTGATCACTGTAGTTTATATTTCTCCTTCGTAAAAAGGAAAAAAAGGAAATGTAAAAATCAATCAGCAGCAGTTTTTGTTAATAAATTAATATTTGATGAAAACAAAGTAACAATTTTCCAACAATCATTACTTAACGATATTGAAATGCTCAACCGTACAATGTCTAATACAAATCTAGTAAATGACCATGTTGATAGTCTTACTGAATTTCTGTCTAAGCATGCAAATTCCGTATTTAATAAACGTTTTACACATAATGGTAAAAGCAATATTAAACCAAAATGGATTGATCAAAATTGCATTTTAGCAAAAGATAACTTAAATCAAGCTAAGAAAAATTTTAATAAGATAAACTCAGATGAAAACAGACACATTTATATAAAAACTAAAAATAAATATAATAATGCAAGAAAAAGAGCCAAGCGAAAATTTATGAGAAATGAAGCTATAAAACTAGAAAATATTGCAAAAACTGAGCCAAGGAAATTCTGGAAATCTATTAAAAAGTCATATAACCAAGAAAATAATAAACAGGATAGTCCCATTAAAATTCAAGACTTTTTTGAACACTTTGAAGATTTATATGAACATGTTAATATAAACGACCGAAATGATAACAACGACTCTAATGCCACCTATATTGCCGACGTGGAATTAGACAAACCAATCACAATGGCAGAGCTTAAAACTGCCGTCTTATCGCAAAACAACGGAAAAGCAAGTGGCCCCGATAATATATCGGCAGAGATAATTAAAGCATCTTTCGAAATAATAAGTGCAAATTTATTAAATATCGTCAATCATTTATTCGAAAATTCCACATACCCGGAAAATTGGGCATTGGGTTATATTGTACCTATATTTAAAGGTGGGGACTCGACTGACCCTAAGAATTATAGAGGAATAACGTTAAATAGCATTTTATCTAAAATATATTCACAAATAATCTATAATCGATTGAAATTATGGAATGAAAAATATAACAATATAAATAACTGTCAATTTGGCTATCAAAAAAGCAAAAATACAATTGACTGTATATTCATATTACATTCAATTATTGCTAAAGTTTTAAATTCAGGAAAAAAACTCTATACAGTTTTCATAGACTATGAAAAGTGTTTTGATAACATAAATAGAGCTTTCTTGTGGCACAAACTAACTTGTCAGGGTATCAGTACTAAAATGGTCAATGCACTTAAAGCTATGTACTCGTCTGTGAAGTCCGCAATCAAATTCAACGATGAAATATCTGCTAGCATTAATTCATTAACAGGTGTCAAGCAAGGCGATTCAAATTCAAGTTTACTTTTCATAATGTTTGTAAATGACATTCTTAATAACATAAATTACAATCTTGACGGAGTGTTCACAATAGAACAATTACGGCTCTTTCTGCTGTTGTTTGCTGACGACCAGGCTCTATTCGCAACATCAGCATCAAGTTTACAATCGATGCTTAATGACATTGAATATTATTGCAATAAGTGGCAAATGAAAATTAACATAAATAAAACCAAAGTCATGATTTTTGAAAAAAGTAGAATCCCGACAACTCATGACTTTTTCTTGTATAATGAAAAACTTGAAATTGTAAAATGTTTCAAATACTTAGGAATTCATTTTTACAAAAACGGTAATTGGCTAAGATCTCAAAAAAAGTTAGCTGAAAATGCCTCTAGATCATTACATGGTCTTATTTCCGTTTTCAACAAATTTGAGTTCAGTATAAATAAAAAATGTGATTTATTTGACTCACTAGTATTACCTGTCATTCACTATGCCTCTGAAATATGGTCATACCATTCCGGTACAGATGTAGAAGGTGTACATAACAAATTTTGTAGACGTATTTTATGTGTTAGAAAATCAACCAATTTGTCAAGTATATATGGAGAACTGGGAAGAGTACCTTTAAGAATTATAAGACAATGTAACATGATCCGCTATTGGTTTAAAATACTAAACTTGCCAGATAATAATATCACTAAAATTGTATACAATATGCTTAAAAATGATGCTGATAACAATATAACTTATACAGGACTTAATTGGGCTCATCATGTTAAAATTCTTTTACAATCACTAGGACATAATAACTTGTGGATACAACAAAACAGTGAGTTAATAACATTTTGTTCATTAAAACAACGCATATTTGATCAATACTACCAATCTTGGTATTCAAACATTAACAACTCTGAACGTCTTTCCTATTACAGATTATTCAAACATTCATTCAATCAAGAGGATT
>JAUELF010266682.1:0-11069 GCA_031471495.1 Clinocardium nuttallii | reverse complement strand
AAAACGCCGTCATATACATGTAACTGAACACATGTTGAAAACGCCGTCATATACATGTAACTGAACACATGTTGAAAACGCCGTCATATACATGTAACTGAACACATGTTGAAAGCACCGTCATATACATGTAACTGAACACATGTTGAAAACGCCGTCATATACATGTAACTGAACACATGTTGAAAGCGCCGTCATATACATGTAACTGAACACATGTTGAAAACGGCGTAAACATCAAACGAACGATCAATCAATCAAACTCGCTTTTTGTTTATACTTTTACTAAAAACGTTCTTACCTCACTTCTGCTTACAAGAACACGCATGAATGCTTTCTCGTCTCGATTCACGATGCTTTTGAACAGTATGTCTTCAAAGTATGAGTGTGGACTGGTGGCATATTTTACTGGATATATATAATTTGTATCCATGTTTAACACACGCCATGTAACTAGCAGACGACATTGAAAACATCTTTGCAACAAGTTTGACCATTGAATAGAGTTGAAAACATTGTGGCAAAAGTAGAAATTGCTCATTTTGAACAATTCCTGATTGTGTCACACTTGTTTTACATTCGTCTGTTGAAGCCGCGTCTAATATAAACGAAAGAAGGAAAGTGTCAAATAACGATTGATACTAAATTTGAACAATTCTTACGAAAACATTTTCATATTTTGTCTGCAGCAGAGTCAAATGTCGTCTATCAGGAAAAAACAACAAATCATGAAACAGCATTGTTTTCCACTTTTAGTCATAGGTTTATTGGAAGTTGAATACATGCGCTTTTTTTAACAGTTTCTCATTTTTCGACAATGTTGTTTATTACATACCTTGAAATGTAAGTGACATAAAATCAATATCAATTTAAAAAAAAAAGATAACTAACACTGTGACGATAACACTTTTAGTTTTTTTTTATATCATCACTAGTGATGATATCATTTTTGCCGGAACTACTTTTTTTAGATTTTCTGACCATTAGAACAGCCATGGAACGTCTTAAAATGATGCAGTCATTGGTTACGTAACATTCATACGTTTAAGGCCAAGTCTTTTTAGTTCACCTATGCACGAAGCTTATTTTCCTTATATGTGCATTGTTAAAACTTAAAAAATATTTTTGTCCAAAAGTACTGGCCCGATTTGAAAATTATTTTGCACAAATGTTCCTTGGGGTACCCTCTACCAACATTGTTCAAGTATTTCCGATCCGTTGAAAAACATGGCCGCCAGGGGGCGGAGCTTATTTTCCTTATATGTGCATTGTTAAAACTTAAAAAAATCTTCTTTGTCCAAATGTACTGGCATGATTTGAAAATTATTTTGCAGAAATGTTCATTGGGGCACCCTCTTCCAAGATCGTTCAAATAATTTTGATCTGTTGAAAGCATGGCAAGGCGACCTCCCTTGCATCGCCGAGTGCTGCCCGGGCTCAAGCGCGGCCTTAAACGCTCCGGGGTTCTGCCCCTCAAAGACCCGACGTTTTCCCGTGAATCGACCAGGGCTCCCCTTGCTGTTCAAAAACAAGGGAGAAATCGCACTTCGTTTCGAAAAATATATATTATTTCGCTCTTTGAAAACCAACTGTTGTGCATTTGCTTCCAGTGTGGAACAAGATCAGCCAGCAGATCCGCTCAGTGTGATCTTGCTCTGCCCTGTTTGCCGATTAATCATTGAAGGTTTCAAGAAAATTCTGAAAAGCATTATTCATTAGGATCTTAAACTTTCTCTGTGTGTGCAGGTCTTCCCTCAAGTGTTATAATTACACTAAGGATGGTTTTTGCATGGCACTGTTCATTTATCATTGAACCTAATGTTAGTTTTCTCGGTTCATGGTCTAACTTGCAGCTTGTTTTTGCTTTTAAATTCTGATAATTTAAGTAAGATTTGATGTGTTTTTTCATATGGTGTACAGTATGAATATTCTCCGCCCACAAAGGATGGGAGACTTATAGAGGATGCAGACCAAGATTTTACACAGAGAGAATTTTTACCCCTTAGGTAGGTTTCTCATATAATTTTAAAGCTCTGGATTATTTGACAGAGCAGGGAGTGGGGGACTTTTTTTGATATCTAAATATTGGGTATGGGTGATTGTTCATGCAGTTTGAGGGAACACATCAAATGCATGGTTATGATTGCCTCCACAAAAATCTGTTTTACCCTGCTGTTTCAATAATTCAGAGAATATAAACTAATGGATTTGATCTTTTAAATTACATAACCTGTTCCGGATACAGATGACATAAAAACAAAAAGAGAAAGGATTGATTGTTCATGTTGTGTGGTACCTTCCTTGGCAGGCTTACATTTAACCTATTCCCATATTCAAAGGCCTTTTGATGCATCTGCAGCAGACAACATTTGAAAACATTTGGCCAAAAAAAGAAAATGCTCATAATGAGCAATTACTTGTTTGGCCACAATGTTTGCAACTCTTTTCTGTAATTTGATTTTGTTTTTAGGGATTTTCAATATTTTTACTGATATGTTTATAAATGTTATAAATTGATACAATATACAGAAGATAAATATAGGTATCTTTTTGTTTCATTCACAGGGAAGACTCAGAGAATTCATTTAACATGAGCAGGAATAAATCCAGGGCATCTCCAAAGAAATTAGACAGGTATAGTTTCTATGTAAATCTATTTATTTAAGTGTATGCTTTTAGTCACTTTTCAGTGGTAGAGCATCTCCCTAAAGTGCGGGAGGCCCAAGTTCGATCCTTGGCTGCGGTCTTACTAAAAACTTTAAAAATGGTAGAAATGGCTGCCCTCCTTGGCGCTCAGGGTTGCAGAGTTAGCTTAAAGACTGACTGACTTGACTGGTGTCAGGATAAATGAACCAGTAGTACTTGTAACTTACCCAGGAAACATCATGATATAACAGAAAATGTGTTGAAAGTGGTGCAAAACAACAATCAATCAGTAAATCAATCCTGCCATATAGAAATATGTCTCAGGGGGTTTGAATTTTAGCTCCCTTTGATGTAGTTAAACAGAACATTATGCTTAACCCTTTCCCTCATATAGACGCTTTCTAACGCCTCTGCAGCAGACAGCTTTTTGAAAACATTGTGACGAAAGAAGAAATTGCACAAAACGTGCAATTTCTCCTTTTGCCACAATGTTTTCCACTTTTAGTCATAGGTTATCCATTTAATTATAGAGATTTCCCCTTTTTTGACAAAATATGGTCAAAGTCGTCTGCTGTAGAATTGTTGTATGAGGGAAAGGGTCCACATCTGCTTTTATGGTTGTTATACTTAATTATCATAGTATAAGTGCTGCATTGGCCAGATGTACATCAGTAATGTATCGCTGTTATGGATAAGTTTATATTAGGTCTATGATATTCATTTGTTATTAAAGTTTCTTTGATAAATAAAACCAAACCGGTTAGTAATGAAGAATTGTTCTAATATCTGTGTCATTGTAACTATCTGATGTTAATAAAGTAATCTGTTGGACATTCCTAGAATAGAGTGAGGATTATGTTAGAATATTCTGTACATATATTATTAATAATGCAATTAGATGTATTATTTATCCGGAACACCTTATCACTTGTAGATGCATTTTCACAAACATTATAAAAACAAATCCATGTTAAGATTCAAAGTTGTCTGTTGTACAGATTTGGCGTATGTGGGAAAGGGTTAACCATTAAGACTGATATGACATTTGAAGAGTTGTTTCAATTTTTTAGAATTGAAGACATTGCTTTGAGCATTTCAAGGGCTTGGCGTGAAACGGTTGAACTAAAATTAGTATTTTTTTTACCAAGGTTAATCACCTCGCCATAAAGTCTTTTTAAGCGTTAAATCCTTTTTCTTGGTAAACAATGGAAATTTAGGTGCCATTTCTTGTTCTGACAATGGCAGCTAAATTTGCATTCTTTACAAAAGGGTCAAAATTGCCCCTAACCCAGGATTTTTAAAATAAGTTTTTAGTTATAACCGTTTCATGCCAATCCCTCTATTTACTCCCTCCACCTTCAACATTGTTTTCCAAATTGATCAGTAGTTAAGATAATGGAAACAGTTAATCATTGTATGTCGTCATACAATTTTACAATTAAACACCCTTATCTGTTTATAGTGTCAAGTCAATTTTTCTTTTCTCATAATGTTTTCTAAAAATGTCATATGATGTCAATGTTTACTCGGCACTAGCTACATTGTAACTCATACTTTCAGCTTTACTCACAAGATATAAGGTATATTGTAATACAATCTTGTTCTTTCTTTATGTTATGCATGATGGAACAAGGTCATACAAGACTCATGTTACCCTTTGGAACTGTAAACAGGAATTTCTCATTTTTCCTAAATGTTTCAATAGTATTTCAAAATTATCCACCCAATCTTCGAGGTGTGAAATCTTTACTCTGTAACTGCAAAATTATGGTTAAAATTTCCTGGCAATATTTGGAGTTGTGACTGTCTAAAATAAAGAAAAAGAAAACTGGAAATTGTTGTCATTAGTTACTGTGAATATTGGCAACTTTTTACTCAATGTTTCCACTGTTCTACATTTCTATGAAATACCAAATTTGCAAAGTGCATGTTTATAAGTCAATGAGTTGTTTAAATGTGCATGGGTTATAGTATGAATTATGTTAAAGTTAAAGCTTATTAGTTACATTTAATATTCTTATAGTTAATTACTCCTAATCAGTTTGTTTATAGATGCATCATTCACAACTTAGAGAAACTTTTTCAACAGACCCTATTTGAAGCATTTGCAGCAGACGACTTTTGAAAACATGGTGGCAAAAGAAGAAATTGCTCATCATGTCTCAATGTTTTCAACTGTTTTCAATATTTTAACTTATATTTATAAAGATTGTCCATGTTTTTGTTGATATGCTTTCAAAGTCATCTGCTGCAGAATTTCTGTTGTGAGAAAGGGTTGAAAACACATACAAACTTTTCCCCAATGAGCTTACAGATCCCATGACTTAATAAATACAAGTGTTGAAAAACATTTGCTTTTGCATGGATGTTTTCAGATCCCATGACGAAATAAATACAAGTGTAAAAAGATGTCTGCTTGTGCATGCATGCTAACAGATCCCTTGATGTAATAAATACAAGTGTAGAAAGACATCTACTTGTGCATGGATGCTTACAGATCCCTTGACGAAATAAATACAAGTGTAGAAAGACATCTGCTTGTGCATCCAAGCTTACAGATCCCATGACGTTATAAATACAAGTGTAGAAAGACGTCTGTTTGTGCATGCAAGCTTACAGATCCCATGACATAATAAATACAAGTGTAGAAAGAATTATGAGCAATTTGCTTTTTAGGCCATAACATTTTTAAAAGTCTTACATCTGTAACTTGTTAATTTACAGCATTGATATACAGTAGCTAGAGTCACACTTACACAATTAAAGCCTTTTTCTAAACTAGAAGCTTCACTTAACCCTAATGTGGCCAAATTCCAGGAATTTGTATCATCATCATTATTTTTATGATTCTTTCAAATTTATGGAAAATTAAATTAATTAATTAAATGTAAAAAGACTTCTGTGTATGAACTATTAATACTGCCACCCCTAAATAGGGTATTTTTCTATTGCTTGCAATACATCTGTAACTTGTTAATTTACAGCATTGATATACAGTAGCTAGAGTCACAGTTACACAATTAAAACCTTTTTAGCTCACCTGAGCACAAAGTGCTCAAGGTGAGTTGTTGTGATCGCCTTTTATTTTGTCCGTATGCGTCAACATCTTCTCCTCGGTAACCAGTGGAGTGGGTCAATTGAGATGAAACTTCACAGAAAGCTTCCTCTCAATGACTTTACCAGAATTCCTTCAAATTGTTGGGATCCATGCAGAATTCTGGTTTCCATGGCAACGAATTGAAATAGAAATCAAAATACTTCTTTTCCCAAACTGGTTGGCAGATTTTCAAATTATTTTGTAGAAATCTTCCTTGGATGATGACCGCCAGGGGTCGGGGTGCTATTTTGCCTTATATGGCTATAGTGAAAACTTTAAAAATGTTCCTTGGGTGACCCGTTATCATGTTCCTTCAAGCTATGTTGATTGGTCGAAAAACATGGCCGCTATTTTGCCTTATAAGCTATAGTAAAAACTTAAAAAATCTTCTCCTCCGAAAGTGTTAGGCCAATTTTCAAATAATTTTGTAGAAACGTTTCTAGGGTGACCCTCTATCAGATCCCTTCAAGCCAAGTTGATTTGTCGGAAAAATTCAGGTGAGCAATCCAGGGCAATCATGGCCCTCTAGTTCTAAACTAGAAGCTTCACTTAACCCTAATGCAGCAAATTTCCAGCAATTTGTATTAACATCATTGTTTTTACAATTCTTTCAAATTTATGGAAAAGGTTTTACATCCTATTGATGTTTGAGAAGAAAACACTAAAGACTAAGATAAGACTGATCTTGTTCTACTTTGTTTTCTCGAATTAAGTGAAGTTGTGCATTATGACATTTAATAATGTTAAAAACCGCATTAATAGCAGTATAGAGGTGAACTGTCAAGTCTTCAAGTCTTTCAGTGTGAGCACTCAGTTTTAATAATTGTATAGCAAGACCAATTTTAACAAAACAGAGAGGATGATCTTCCAAAGCAATACCTCTTTTTCCTTGAACATTTATTATCCGATTCTGTGCTTATAACAGCAAAGATCCCCTTATGCACAACCTGGAGGGTTTAGTTTTCTGAACAACTGCCAGTTGACTAGTAATATGTATAACATATACATGTACTTAGAGATTTATAGGAATATAAGTGGATGAGAAAAGTCATAATGACCTATAGGAGATTATCTCTCTCCTGGATGATGGGACATGATGTCATGTATTATGTCATGATACATATACACTTCATTAAAGGGCCATAAACGCAGCTTCTTTTATCAAAATGTTGATAGTAAATTACCTTAGAAAACACTGCAGACAATGGATAATTTTCTCCAAAGAATAGGATCACAATTTGTTTCTCACATTGTATTCTAGTTTTTTAGCATTTTTAGTTTGCAAGTGGTGAAATAATTTGTTTAAAAATGTCATTAAAGGATATATTGAGTGCTGTTACAAATTATTACCAAATTGAAGTACACTTAATTAATTTAGCAAAAATCAGATTTACTATTAGTACTGTTGGTACAGTTCCGAGACCGCTGGAAAGCCTATGGCTTCTAATGGTCCATCTCTTGTGTTATTACTTGTATTTGTTGACAAATTGAGCTGAATCTATTTTAAATCATACCGAGGGGGAACATAAGCTTTTAATAAGCTCTCTGCCACATACATGAATTCTGAAGCAGATGACTTTGAAAACATTTTGACAAAAACATGAAAAATCACTACAAATTGAATTGTTATTATTGAATATTGTGGCAAAAGTAGTAACTTTTAATTCTCTATATGATATACTATATCCTTAGATATCTTTTAATCAGACAACCCTAAAATTCCTTCTGATAACAAGATAATGTTGTGATTATGCTTTCAGATCTGGAAACTACGCTACACCAAACAGATCCTCAAGGCACGCCATGAAACAAAAACTTGCTCAACGGTAACAGAGAGGATGTTACATGGCCAGTCCTACACAGTTCTATTTCTAGCAAGCAAACCAAAGAAGGGCAAAGAGAAATCGAGTGCTCTAAAAAATTCATTGATATCTAACAGTATTATCTCCCTTTGAAGATTGATCAAGATTATGTTATATTCAATTTTTAATAAGGTTTTTCCTTCTTTTAACCCTTTCCCACATATAGGCAAAAAAAATATTAATATTGAATAAAGTTGAAAACCTTCTGGCAAAAGGGAAAATTGCTCATCATGAGTAATTTCTCCTTCTACCACAATGTTTTCAAAAGTCTTCTGCTGTAAAGGCATCAAAAAGCGCTTATATATGGGGAAACCTTTATTATCTGTGTAAATTGAACTGGCATGTGATGAATACATAACAAGGTGACTTTACATAGAAATATATAATGGTAGTAAGTTGACCCTGTTATGTATTTAACTATTTATCATGCAACAGTTAAAATTTCAATGACAATAGCTGATACAGAGTCCTTTTGAAGCTTCTGCAGCAGACACTTCTTGTATAATTTTGTGGGAAAAAATGAGGAAATTTCCAAGTTTTTCAGGTGATACATTCATTTCCGAAGAAGCCTTTAAAATTTATCATATTAGGTTAATTTTAGTGTCAATTACTTGTGTTTGTAACTTCTTGCCATGTTGATGTGATATTACTAACATGACTAATAATCAGTGGAACAAACATTCCTTTCTTTTCACAATGGTTAACTCTTTCCGACATACAAAGAATCTGCAGCAGATAACTTCGAAAACATCTAGTAAAAAACATGGAAAATCCCTGTATACACATAAACTTCAAGTATAGTTTTTCGATATTGTGGCAAAAGGAGACTTTCTTCTTTTGTCACATTAGTTTCACAAGTTCATCAAAACATTATGGTAAAAGTAGTCTGCGAAAGAGGGAAAGGTTTAGCTGTTAAGCGTCGAATGAACATCTATACTAAACAAGTAAATCAAGTATTATTATTGTTTTGATTTCTGAGAAATAAGCCAGTGTGTATAAGTAGAAGTTTAGTTTGTATATTTGTGAACAGGACTGCATATAAATGTGTTAATACAATAGATTGTGCATATGTGTAAATTTTCATGTATGATAATTAATTTATTTAGTTTATAATAGCATATCTGTGATGATAAAAAGCCATTATATTACACCATCATGCCATTGCTTCAAAGGTAAAAATTGCAGGCTTCATGACAATGTTTTTTGTATAGTCTGCTTCAGGGTGACACACTTTGATAACATGTGGCATATGTATTCCTTTGAAAACTCTTGTAAATTATGGAAGATTAACTCTTTCTCACATGTAGACACATTCCATGCATCTGCAGCAGATGGCTTTTCAAGTAAAGTGTGCCAAAAGTAGATATGGCTCATGATGAGCCATTCATCCTATTGCCACAATGTTTTCAGCTTTATTCAATCAGTATACTTTCATTTATAAAGATTTTCGATATTTTGCATAGATTTTTTCAAAGCCGTCTGCTGTAGCTTTATTGCATGTGGGAAAGAGTTAAATAACATTCATTATTCTCTCACCTGCATATCATAACAGTTTGCAATAATGACATTCCCTTTCATTACAGCCATTGCTGTTTTATTCATTCCCTATTTTGCAATCAATGTTAATAGGTTTAGGTGGTAGACTTTAGTAGTAAACGGTGTCAGTACTTTCCATGATAAACCTTTTGTACAATCAATTGTTAAATGTTGAAGAAACCTTTCCCATATATAACAAATCTGCAGCAGACAACTTTAAAATCGTCTTGGCTAAAAAAACATTAACACACTCTGTTTAATGAAAGTATGATCATTTGGTTATTAAATAGTGTTGGGAAAAACATTGTGGCTAAAGAAGAAACTTATCATTAATTTCTACTTTTGCCACATTGTTTTCAAAACTTGTCTGCTGAAGGTTTTGCCTGTATATGGGAAAAGGGATACTTATGTTAAGAGATGAGATTACAGAGAATAAGCAGCTATGTGATTGAAACTGTTCAATGAACAGGTAGAATAAAGAGACCATTTTTCAACTATGGCTGACGACAGCTTTTGATAGATATCAGTCACTTTGGTCAGATAGTTTATTCTACAAGCGCAATTTGTCATAAATAAAAGTGCTTTTAAACCTTTCTCACTTGTAGACGCATTCTGCAACAGATGTCTTTTGAAAACATTGTGGCAAAAGGAGAAAATGCTCACGATGAGCACTGTCTCCTTTTTCCCACAATGTTTTCAACTTTATTCAGTAAATATACCTTAATTTATCAAGTCATCTGCTGCAGATTTGCTGTATGCGGGAAAGGGTTAAAAGATCTCTGTGAAGTGTTGGCCAGTTGCATTGTAAGGAGTGTAGTGTGGCATACTGGTGAGAAAGGTGTTGATAGACCTACTGGTGGTTGAAATCAGCGGTTTCATTGTTTTGCAGCAGACCACTTTTGATACATATTGTTGGAAAAGGAGAAATTTTATTAAAACGAGCAATTTCTACTTTTACAACATTGCTTTCAACTCCATAACAAGATGACACTTCTAACTTTTTAAATGTTTCCCATTTTTCCTCAACCAGATGGCTGTACTACTAACAGATCAAGTAAAAGGTTAGACCATGCCTATACAGATAGAACCTGTAGTAGACGACAAGCATCTGTGGAAGATAGGGTTAATCGCTTCAATTCATGAAACAAAACAAATCTTCAAAAGTTGTCTGATGCAAACAGGTGGGAAAGGTTTAAACCAAATAGTCCCTATTTGCTATGTGCTGTGAAAGTGAACAGATCCGTTAATGTAAAAGGTTTTAGGAATCATGGTAGTTTTATATTTCCCTGTTTTTACTTAACAACAAATTGCATTTATTTTTACATCAACAGTAAAATGTATTATTGTATTAAAATAATATTTTTTATTTTGTTATGCTTAGTGGAATATACAAGAAAATATTTACTGTGTTTTATACTCACAATAAAATGTTGTTTTGTACATGTAGAAACAGATTTGTATTTCTTTTATACCTAGATTAGGCCGGAAACCATTCTCAATTGGATCAACCAAAGACTTTTCTCACATATTGAGGCTTTCTGATTCCTCTGAAGCAGAAGACTTGGAATACATCTTGTCAAAAATATTGAAAATCTTTATAAAATAAAACCATAAAGTTGATAACATTGTGGCAAAAGAAGAATTTTTTCATTATGAGCAATTTTGCTACAATGTTTTCAAATGTCTTATTCTGCAAAGCCTTCTTAAGTCGTCTATATCAGGGAAAGGGTTAAATATGGTAGAAGTAAGTTTGTCTCCCAGGATTGCTTTACGACTGAATGTATATCAGGGAAAGGGTTAAATATGGTAGAAGTAAGTTTGTCTCCCAGGATTGCTTTACGACTGAATGTCTATCAGGGAAAGGGTTAAATATGGTAGAAGTAAGTTTGTCTCCCAGGATTGCTTTACGACTGAATGTATATCAGGGA
>JAUELF010266671.1:0-11069 GCA_031471495.1 Clinocardium nuttallii | reverse complement strand
AAGTCTCAATAATAGTTCGTTTGTAGGTAGAATTCTAGTTAAAAGCTTGTACTGAAAACATCTTAAGGTTGTATCTAATGTGGACTTAAAAGGTAAGATATAAATACTCTTCCAGTCTAAGGTTTCGTCAAATACTTTTTCCCATTTATCTTCTGCATTTGTGAGTGGCGTTTCACCTTGTAATTGAAGTTTATATAAAAATTTATTTACTTTTGTCAGTTCTACTATTTTTGCAACTAATTGTTTATTTTCGTCATTCACTGGTTGTGTCTTTTGTATTTCTTTCTTCATTTCATCTGGAATGTTTCCAATGATATTCTGATATTTCAGGAAATTGTTTGAGTTAAGATTGTATATATACTTCAATGTTTCAAAATCGAAAAATGTTTTTGTACGGAAATCAAATACATGTTCTAAAAACTTTATCCCATTGTTATACCAATTTATGTAGAACATTGTATTGCCATTGCACTTTATATCTGTGTTGTTCCAAATTATTTCTTTTTTAATATTATTCTTTGGTAATTTACTTCTAATTTTATTCCATGATACCAATATATCCTTTAGAAAAGTATTTTTATTGAACATATTTTGAATATCAGTTTCGTGTAGTTTACACTCGAATATTAATTTGCCTCCGAACTTTTTTAAAGCTTTGTTAAAGAATATTTTCCACGAGCCAGTATTTTTATCGTCCAAATATCGCTTTATCCAACTTGCTTTCAGAGATTTTACAAGTAAGAATATATTTGGGACTGCAATTCCACCGTTTTCAATAGATTGTGACATTTTAGCTCTTTTAATTTTGTCTGGTTTATTATCCCATATGAAGTTATAAATTATTTTATTAATATCAATGAGTATGTTTGCCGGTGGATTTGGTAACACTGTCAGTGGATAAATAAGTTTTGGTAATGCAAATGTTTTAATAACTGTAACCTTTCCCAGCAGTGTAAGTTTCCGATGTTGCCATTGTTTAAGAACATTTTTAAATTCTTGTAATTTTGGAATTATATTTCCATTTAAAACGACATCTGCATAGTTGGAAAAAATAATTCCTAATGTTTTAGCTGAGTTAGAAGTCCAAATGAACTTATTTCTTTTACAGTATTCTAAATGTTCATTTTTTAAGCTACCAACCCTTAAAATTGTTGTTTTTTTAATATTTAATTTTAATCCAGACAGTTTACCAAAATCTGTTAAAATGTAAATCAAGGACTTAAATGATTTTTCAGTTCCATCTGTCAGAAATGTTGCATCATCCGCAAACATAGTTTGTTTCGTTTCCTGATCATCGATTTTGATTCCAATGATTTCTTTACTTTTAATGATGTAATTTGATAACAATTCAATACAACAAAGGAACAATGACGAAGACAATGGACAGCCTTGTCTTACTCCTCGTTCAATTAAAAAACTGTCAGACATATTGCCGTTGTTAAGTATTTTACTGTTAATACCACTATAAAACAATTTAACCCATTTTATAAAACCACTACCAAAATTAAATTTTTCTAAACATTTGTACATGTAATTATGGTCAATAGTATCATAAGCTTTTTCAAAATCGGCAAAGAGCAATAGCCCCGGTTTATTTTTATCATTAAGATGTTCTATACACTCTTGAATTATTCTTATATTTTCTCCAATATATCTACCTTTGATAAAACCAGTTTGGGATGGGTGTATGATTGATGGCAAAACTTTCTTAATCCTATTTGATATTGCTTTAGTCGCAATTTTGTAGTCCGTATTTAAAAGACTTATTGGTCGCCAATTTGAAAGTATTTCTAATTGTTTTCCTTGTTTAGGAATTAAAGAGATCAGCCCTTGCTTTTGTAAGGAAGTTAAGGAGCCATGCTCAAATGAGTAATTTATTGAATCAATCAAGTAATTTTTTATATCATTCCAAAATGTTTTGTAAAATTCAACAGTTAAACCATCCGAACCAGGACTTTTTTCATTTTTCATACTAAACAATGCTTCATTACATTCGTATTCGGTTAATTTTCCTTCACAACTGTATCTTTCATCTTCATTAATTTTATTTGCCTCTGTATCAAGAAATTCTATCTCATTATTTGAATGTGTTCGTTTTTTATACAGTTCACGGTAAAATATATGCTCTTGCTTTAAAATTTCCTTTGTATCTGTTATTTCTTTGTTATCTATTAATAGCTTATGAATCGTTTTTTGTTCCATGTGTCTCTTTTCTAAGTTTGCAAAGTACTTCGTATTTTTTTCATTGTATTCAATGTGATTAGCTTTTGCTCTTATGATGTAGCCGTTGATCTTTTCGTCGTGTATCTTTTCGCGTTCATCTTTTAACTCGTTTAGTTTATTTACAATATCTTCCAAATTATCAGTAGAGGAGTGAACTTCATTTTCTAGCTTTTCAATTTCGTTTAATAATAAGGATTCTCTTTCTATTTTGTGTCGTTTTTTTTGTGTCGAATATTTTATAGAAACATTTCTTATATTACCTTTCATAACTTCCCACATCGTATTTGGGTTGCATGTATTGTATCGTTCTGTTTCAGTTATACATTCCTTTATTATATTAATATATTTGTCATCAAGTAACAGTGAGTTATTAATTTTGAAGTATCCTGGTCCTCTTGTTTGTTGGATACAGTTAATTTCTAATATAACAATCGAGTGGTCTGACTTGTAGCCAGGTTTTATTTTGCAACTTTTGATAACATTGTTAATAAGATTTGAAGTAAGGAAATAGTCTAGTCTACTAAATATTGTCGGTTTTCTATTAGAATGCCATGTAAACTGTTTTAATTGTGGATTCAAAATTCTCCAAATGTCTACTAGATTAAAGTCATCTATAATTCTAATTATTTTTTGTCTACAGTTTTTATTTGTATCACTTCTACCATTCTTTTTGTCAATGGTTGTATCCAAAACAGTATTGAAGTCACCACCTATAATAATATTTTTATCCATATGTTGTGTTACTGTTTCATTTAGCATCTCAAATACATTTTTATTATAATCATTATTTGGTCCATATATATTAAGCAATAAAAAATCTTTATCATGAATTGTAATTTCAACACCAATTAATCTTCCCACAATTATTTCATGAAATTTATTTACTTTTATTCCCGAGTTTTTACTAAAGAGTATGGCAACACCTTCACTGTTTGTTTTGGATCCACTAAAGAAACATTCGCCACTCCAATCTAATTTACAGTTCTTGTTTAACGGAAATGCTATGTGAGTTTCTTGTAGCAAACTGATTGAAAATTCGCTATTTTCTAACCATTTAAAGATCTGTAGTCTTTTTTGTCTGTTTTGTAAGCCTTTTACATTAAAAGTGCATAGTTTTTTACTCATAATCAAGGGTTATGGAATTACATGTTATACGCTTACGAGTCCTAGTCCAAGATATTAAGTTATATAAAAAAGAAGGAAAATATTTATTGAAAATCATTGCCTGTTAGGAATGATAATTCAGTAAGGAAAAATATTCAATACGTGATGGGAGTTGAAAAAGGATAAACACCTATTTTCCAGTGATACGATTCCCATTCAATTGGGTCTCAGAATTCAAAGATAAAAGAATTCATAAATGCCCCAACAAACAAACAAAAATTGTTGCTGATACATATTGTTGGTAAACATTAACTTAAATACCGGATATGTGGAAGACATCGAGAGCAAGGCCAAAAAAACAACTTAAAGTAGCGTTGTCCCTCTCCACAATGTCACACACTCCATATTAAGAAGATCAAGACATACGTCCACACATACATATACATACACATATATACATAAGTGCACACACATACACAGGTACGCATGCTTCTTTCAAAATGTTTCCATATTCCAAAATACTATTATGTGTCAGATGTTAAAGCTAATTTGATCGGACTGCATATACTGTACAGCTTTGCACACGTGTATGCAGTCCAATCCACAATTGCAATTTAATACATAAGTGCACACACATAAACAGGGACGCATGCTTCTTTCAAAATGTTTTCATATTCCAAAATACTATTACATGTATATGTCAGATGTTAAAGCTAATTTAATTTGATCGGACTGCATATACTGTACAACTTTGCACTCGTGTATGCAGTCCAATCCACAATTGCAATGTAATACATTGCTTATCCGCACGTTTTACCTAAAACGTATTAACTTTTTTAATTGTGCTTTCGTATTCACTGTTGTAATATTTTTAGATTTTTTCTAAACAGATAATACAAAGTTAGTATATATACATATGTATATATTTTTTTTAATTGCATAACAAGATCCGACTGAACATGCGTATATAAGTATACATGCATGTGCAGTATGATCTCAATCTGCAATGTAATATGACCGAGTTTCAAAAGTTATTAGGATGTTTTCAAACAGGTATTCAGTTGGTTATGTATGTAAAGGGTTCCTATCACAATATATAATGGAGGGTGATTTCTTAAAACAACACTGATTTAAACAGTCTTTATATGAGAAATAGTGTACTATACTGGTTTAAAAAGTTAACTGTATCTAACTATTGTATTTTGATTGTTTTCTCTTATTGTTTTTTTGGCCATGGCATTTCAAGCCAATGCTGATAATCACAATAATGAACCACATGGATATTGTCTGTCATGTTTTTGTATAGTAGTTTTCCATTATGAGACCATGCCTCCTTTACCTCTTCTTTCATTTTCTTTTTGACAGACATCAGAACCTCCTGGTTTAAATGTGTTAAATCTTCATTGATGAACACACCTGTGCCTGCCAGTTTCCGTTTATTTCTCATAACTTGTTCTTTCACGTAACGGGAAACAAACTTTACAATCACTTTACGATTCTTAACTGCTTTATCTTCTTTATTCGGGAGTCGATGTGCCATGTCGAAGTCTTTTAACGTTAACGTGCAGACTTCTTTTTCGTTTAATAAGTTTATGACCTTATTTGCAGTTTGTAGTGCGTTTTCTTTCTTGTTATCGTCATCTAGACCTATAATATTTATGTTATTTCTTCTGCTATACTGTTCAGCCTGATTTTCATATCTGTATCTATCTTCGGCTAACTTCACAATTTGACCACTTCTTAAGAATACAAGGAACTTCATTGGAAGTTTGTTTCAAATTAGTCAAGTGATTTAGAAGCTGCCATTTTTAGAAAATTGTTGATGCATGACAGATAGATAAAGGGTGATCTTAGATGAGCAAATAATTTGTTATGGTTCTTGCAGCCTGCATTTTCCCTTTTACACTAGTTATCTATAGTTTAATGGTAAAATGTTATTTGTTATAACATGAAGATGAAATACAAAGAATGTCTCCTACAGAGAGCTGAACAATGTTTCTGCAAGAGAAAGGGTCAAGACGTTTAAAATAAGACGAAGGTTTCTTTCTTTGTATAATCTTTATTAATACTGTTTACATATATGTATATATATCTATGTCAGGCCTGTAATACAGTATGAAATGGCATATATAAATGTATTAGAGATATTTACCGGATATAATCATTTTAGTGTTGTCTACTTTTGAAAACATTGGAGAAAAAACATGTAACATATGGAAATTGTAAATTAATTTTTATTTTGAGAAAGTTTTTCAAAAGTCATCTGTGTCAAATTTAGTTTCTGTCGGAGAAATGTTTTAAAAATTGACATTTTCTATTAAAGCACTGATATTTATGTAATAACAAATATTTATACAAGTATTCAATTTTTGTAACAATTTCTTTAACCCTTTCCCACATATATACGCTTTCTGAAACCTCTGAGCAGACAACTTTTTGAAAACATTGTGACAAAAGAAGAAATTGCTCAGAACGAGCAATTTCTCTTTTTGCCACCATGTTTTCAATAATTTAAAAAAAAACCTTTTTATGGAGATTTTTCACATTTTTGTTATAATGTTTACAAAGTTGTCTGCTGCAGATTTGCTGTGGGAAAGGGTTAAAACAGACAACTTTTAAACAGATCATGGATAAGACGAAACACTTGTTTGAACAAATCATAAATGTCTTCATAACTTTGTTACATGAGATACTTAAAAAATATACTGGTAGAGTTGTTCATATTAAAGAAATTCAGCTTTAAAAATTTTGTTCACCAAAATATTATCAGAAAATAAAATAAAACATACGCAAAAACATTTTATTCATCTATATGAAAAGACAATTCGATGTATACAGTCCTTTACAAGAGTTTTACAATTACACATGTTTCATCCATCAGCAACCAGTTTCTACAACCAAGTCAAAAAGTCAGGCGAAACTGGCTTGAATGAAGGATGTAATTGCATAGAAAAATTAAAAGTTACGGCACAAAATATGTGTATATCTTTATAAAAAATGATGTAAGCAATGGTTATATTGCTTTCCATTATGGGATGATCACTACAACAACTGTACTTCCATGCACAGAAGAAACATAAACCCTTTCCCAACCTATATACGCATCTGCAGCAGACGACTTTTGAAAACATCATGACAAGAGAAATTGCTCAAAACGAACAATTTCTCCTTTTGCCACAATGTTTTCAACCTTTTTCAGTAATTACACCTACACTTCGAGATTTACCAAATTTTTAGGACTTTTTCAAAGATGTACAGATTCGCTGAATGTGGGAAAGGGTTCACAAAACGTTTGAAAAGTAAAAAAAAAAAGTCATATTTGAAGTACCCTGAAGGCCATACAAAAACAGACCTCCTGAACTAGTGAAGATTCAGAGCAGTATGAACCTCCACAGAATCTGATCAGGATCTTGACTGTTTGCCATCTAGTTGTAACAGCAATCTACAACTGTACAAGTAGAGACTTTGATGACAAACACAAGAAATTTTAAATCGTTGAACGTCCGTTTTTGCAGGCTGTGATTCACATGAGACTGGTTCTGTGAAAACCAACATTGAATAGTTTTGACAAATGTAATTAACCCTTTCCCACATTTAGACGCTTTCTGATGCCATTGCAGATGACTCTTAAAATCATTGTGACAAAAGGAGAAATAGCTCAAAACAAGCAATTTCTCCTCTTGCCACAATGTTTTAAACTTTTTTCAGTAAATATACCTACAGTTATAAAGATTTTCATATTTGTTCATAGTCGTCTGCTGCAGATTTGCTGTATGTGGGAAAGGGATAAAGACCTTCTCTGTGCATGTATATAATATGATCTAAATGCACACCATTTGTCAGACAATAATAGAAACCATCTGTAACTTAAAGTTGAATAGACCCGGTGCATAGCAAGCACAAGTTGTATGTATATACAGGTTGATCTTGATTTACATAGGACGTAAATTCCCTGTATACAGTCGACATTCCCAGAGCCTATTCCATATGACCTTTATGCACTCAAGATCCCCAACATCCGGAGTCCAAGTATGATTGTATTAACCAACAGTGTGATAAGGCCTATGTAACCAAAAGCGCCACGGTTTCTCGTTTCTGGATCTGAAATTATACAAATTGGTATTTTATCAGTGTATGGCTATTTTGGTCTGTTTTCATTGTTTCTTACCATCACTTTCTATAATCAATTAAGAGTTTGTTTCAGGTTATTTAACCTTTTATTACATACAACAAGTCTGCATCTTTGAAAGCTTTTAGGCAAAAAAATGAACATCTCAAATGAAATAATAATTCATCAGGTCGCAAAACAGGGATTACACAGTATGAGCAATTAAACCTTTGGCGGCAATGTTTTCACACATTTTTTGCGGCAGATGTGTTAAAACATGTCTGCGTGTGGAAAAAAGGTTGGCATACAGTCTGACATTTCCTGGGACTACAATAATGTAGCGTAAGGCTTCCAATGTGCTTTAACTTCTATACATGGCCCAGGCTTGTTGATAGTTCTATAAATGGCCCAGGCTTGTTGATAGTTATATACATGGCCTATGTTTGTTGATAGTTCTATACATGGCCCAGGCTTGTTGATAGTTCTATACATGGCCCAGGCTTGTTGATAGTTCTATACATGGCCCAGGCTTGTTGATAGTTATATACATGGCCTATGTTTGTTGATAGTTCTATAAATGGCCCAGGATTGTTGATAGTTATATACATGGCCTATGTTTGTTGATAGTTCTATACATGGCCTATGTTTGTTGATAGTTCTATACATGGCCCAGGCTTGTTGATAGTTCTATACATGTCATGGCCAAGACTTTTTAATAGTTCTATACATGTCCTATGCTTGTTAATAGTTCTATACATGGCCCAGGCTTATTAATAGTTCTATACATTGCCCAGGCTTGTTAATAGTTCTATGCATGGCCCAGGCTTATTAATAGTTCTGTAAATGGCAGTCTGATAGAAACTACTGTATATTAATTGCCAGTGTAAAACTAAACACTGCACCAGCTTATGTCTTATCAGATGTTATAACCAGAAACTGGTCAAAGAAAATTCAAATTAAAGTTTTGGGTGTGTATCCCCTTATTTCTGTTACATCTTTGGGTATTGCCATAACACTCATTTCTATTACATCTTTGGGTATTGCCATAACACTCATTTCTATTTTATTTTAAGATAAGCTTTCTAGTCTAGTCCCACAACTTGATTAGCAATTTAGAAAAATTATATAAAAATGCCCCTTTTAGGACTAAGTAAATTCAGGTTAAAGATGTATGCTCCATATCTCTGTTAATAATATTAATAAGTCTTTAGAGTCGGTAGATATAGAATTTTCAAAATTGATGCATAACATCTTTTTGTAAAACTCTTGACACACCAACCGATTTTCCCTTTCCAAAGTGCAGAGGCATTTCAATACATGACATTGTGCAGTATTTATGCACTAGGAGAAATTGCTATCTTTCCTTTTAATAGAATCTGTTTATCTCTTAGTCAGTAAAATCTCTTCAAATTAAGTGAGCTGCAGACTTTCTGTAAGTGGGAAAGGTTAACAATATTGATGATACCAGAATTACACCCCTCTTCGAGAGTTTACAAAATCTGCAGCCCTGGGTCAACTTACCTCCTCTGGAATAGTTCACTGCGTACACAACTCGACCAAACAGATAAATAAGACCAGCTACTGCACTGACCCTCTGAAATAGAAAATTTTAGGAAATGTTAATATTTGTTATAGGCGTCCATCACACAGATGCATTGTATCAAAGAAAATAAGTACTGATAATATTTGTTATAGCCCCCTGTCACACGGATGCATTGCAGCAAAGGGAATAAGTACTGATAATATTTGTTCAAGCCGTCTGTCACATGGATGCATTGTAACAAAGGGAATAAGTACTGATAATATTTGTTAAAACCGCCTGTCACACGGATGCATTGTATCAAAGGAAATAAGTACTGATAATATTTGTTAAAGCCGTCCATCACACAGATGCATTGTAACAAAGGGAATAAGTACTGATAATATTTGTTATAGGCATCTGTCACATGGATGCATTGTAGCAAAGGGAATAAGTACTGATAATATTTGTTAAAGTGTTCTGTAAATAAGGTGCATCATAGCAAAGGGAATAAGTATTGATAATATTTGTTATAGGCGTCTGTCACATGGATGCATTGTAGCAAAGGGAATAAGTAATGATAATATTTGTTAAAGTCTTCTGTAAATAAGGTGCATTGTAGCAAAGGGAATAAGTACTGATAATATATGTTAAAGCAGTCTGGCACACGGATGCATTGTAGCAAAGAGATAAGTACTGATAATATTTGAAATTCTATTGAATAATTACATTTATAGAGATTTTCCATTTTTGCCTAAATATTTTCAAAATCATCTGTTGCAGATTTGTTGTATCATGTTGGAAAAGGTGAATACCATCAAATGGAGTTTTAAATCCGTGTCTTACATACTAGTAATTAGACTTTTGCCCATCTTTTGATTTTGAAACAAAAGTAAATCATACAGCATACTGCTCCAAATATTTAACCCTTGAAAACATTCAACAATCTGTAGCAGATAACTGCAATCCTTTTTTGGCATCTAATAACAATCTTTGAAAGACGCAAGTGTGCAGCAAGTTTGCAGCAAGTTTGATAACCCAAGGTGCGATAGCATGAGATAATATATAGCCTTCACAAGTGTTTTATTTTCAACTGTGTCTAAAATCAAGGTCACAATGACAGCAGCCTAAATTCTCTCCATGAGAAACCCCCTCCAGAAAGTGAAGCTTCTCCCTTATACCGCCTTTATACCCCAATGTTTTAAAACTTGTCTGCTGCATGGATATAAACATATCTGTATCAGGGACAAATATAGATATTCTCATATCTTTATTTTCCGAAAATCAACAATTCTGTAGCAGACAATTTTGAAAACATTTTGGCAAAAATGAGAAATATCTCCATTAATGAGAGTTTATTCATTTAATAAAATTGAAAACATTATGAGCAATTTCTCCTTTTGCCACAATGTTTTCAAAAGTCTTCTGCTGCCAATGCGTCGGAATGCGCTGCAAGTGGGAAAGGGTTCATTTAATTTGCTTACCGGAAATACGAGTCCACCCAAAAACAGCAAACCAACAAATACGGTGTAACCCTCTAGCCTATAGATAACAAATAAAAACAAATAAAAAACAATTCTATTTTTAATAATCAATGTTGAGAAAGGAATGAGTTTATTAACAAGTTAATTCTAAATTAAAGAAAGGAAAGAGTTTTTGAATGAATCAATACCAATTTCAAAATTATTTAAGCGGAACCTTTTTCAAATTTGTTCAAATAATTGAATTCCATGCATACTGTTTGCTGATATGTATAAATTTATTAAGACAACATATTTTTGTCCAAAGGTACTGGCCCAATTCAAATAATTT
This sequence comes from Clinocardium nuttallii, assembly GCA_031471495.1. NCBI lineage: Eukaryota > Metazoa > Mollusca > Bivalvia > Cardiida > Cardiidae > Clinocardium > Clinocardium nuttallii. Next base: position 303 of record JAUELF010266671.1, on the reverse strand, counting down.
TGAAATTGGTCACTTGTGTAAGGGGTGAAAATGTTTGTAGGAAAAGACACTGGACTGAGAGTGATCAGAATAGCTCAACCCGCACTTTTTGCTATTAAGGTAAGCTTAGGAAAGTACACTTATTTTGTAGTCCTAAGTGTTATGCTACTGCATATTGCCACTCGGTATAATTGGTAAATTGGCATCTCAATATGGTCAGATATAAATCCTTCTGTGCACATTATATAACAAGAGGGCCATGATGGCCCTGGATCGCTCACCTGATTTTTTTTCTTCATTTTAGCCATGTAAGCCCCGCCCTCT
>JAUELF010266670.1:0-20220 GCA_031471495.1 Clinocardium nuttallii | reverse complement strand
ATCACCAGAATGTATTGAATATATGACATTGAGTTTAAATGCATTGTGAATTTGTATAGGATGCACTGGAAATGATTTGATCACTTTTAGTATTTTGACCTTGTTTTAAAGTGAAAGTAGAGAATACTAAACACCGGTTTTGTCCGGGCCTGATTTGGTCCAAAATGATGGTAACTATTTTCGACTGGTGAGTTCTTTCTTGCATAAGCATGAACCCACATTTTCTTTGGATTGTTTTAAAGCTATGAGGTAACTCTTTTCAATGATATATGGTGTTCTGTATGATAAACGCTTAGAAAGTGTGACAATTGATGGCTGAAACTGAACCCCCAAAACGCATCAGGCGACAGCGAAATCTTACTGCCGAGCATAGAAGGTAGCTCATTCCGAACAGTCTATAGCAACGCGGGCAGTCAATCCATGCCATACCAGGGCTGTGAGTTCGAAGCTGAGCTCGGACAATATAGTTTCTGACGTCTGACAAAAGTCAATTCGTATTCCACAAATTGGCTAACAGTATATGCCATTTACTTGGAAAGAATGCTGTGGTGTAAGAAAGTCAGGAAACACATGGTAATGTGATTTGGCCGTCGTGATATGACTAAAAGAAAAAAATGGCGTTTACATAGAATGTTGTGGTGTAAGAAAGTCAGGAAACACATGGAAATGTGAATTGGTCGTCGAGATATGACTATAACAAATTAAAATGGCGTTTACATCTGGGTTTTTTTGGTAAAAATCACGCAGATAAACGGAATAACAATTGTTCAAAATTCAACTTCTTGTAGCAAATAAACCTTTGAATTCATATATGGCACACACACACAATACATGTATACATATCCGGAAATACTACACTACTTACTAAAGCCATAGATCAATTAAAACATTGATAGTTATATATATATATGTAATTTGGACAGAGAAGTATACATATGTCTCGGGTTTGGTTTAAAAGACCCAGGTACTGTGATTTTTGAATTTTAACAATATTGTCCCAATAATTAATAGACAGAAATTATTCAAATGTATCAAACATAATACAAAAGGGTAGAGACATATATACATGTATTTATTCGTTTAATGTATCCGAAAAGGCAAAGACTTAATAACAATGTTTATTAATTAGGTCTTTGGGATAGGCAGGGATAGGCAACTCCACCTGTACACCTGTTATCTGGTTAAAATATCACCCATAGAAATAAAATTGTCCAAATGTTCACATTTTGTAGCAAATAAAACTTTGAAGTCACATTTGGCACATAGACAAAACATACATATTCCGAAAGCTTAAGATTTCAACTACAGTTAGAAATACAATAAACAACTGGAATGTCTTTGTATTTTGAAAAATGACTGGTTTAAAAGACACAGATATTGGGATTTCTGTATTATTTTATTTTTTTCCAAAAAATAATAGACTGTCATTTTTCATAATCTACTGCAATAGAAAAAGGTTTAAACTTCCAGATTCTTATTTTTATTTTCATATCTTGAATAGTTTTTGAGTTTGACTTGCTACAAATGTTGACACGGGTTATATTTTAGTATTCAATTTAGTTGCTTATCTCTCTTATGTACGTCCCTGCCGTAAGTGATGATGGGAAATATTGCAGGATACTCTCCTGGTCTTGCAGATTTTCCTGACATTATTCAAGACATACGGGTACGGGTTGGCGGCATATGAACCAGCATATGTAAACAAAAACGTGTTATGCACTAGTGATAGAATATCGTTTTACTCAATGACTCTTTCTTTCCACAACCTCTTTGTAAAAAATATTTACGATTGATAACATATTGTTTATTAACTGTAAAAACCATGGTCATAAACTATGTATAAGAACCATTCACGAGTTATAACAAATCGTTTATAAAATGTCTAACCATGGTTATAACCACTTTTTAACAAAAGTAGAAAACAGGATCGGAATACATCTTTAACTCTCCGCACTAAATTTAAACAATACCTTTTTACCCAAGAATTACTGTTTATGTTCACGTATGTAATTACATGTATTTATGTAAATGATGAGATACATGTCCGTGTATAGGTCAAATAAAACATATATATCTATCTATCATGTAACATAACTCACCGTATCATAATACAAAACAAGCTTTTGGTCTTGCATCTCAATCTTTTTGACATGATTATTTCTCACGTACGGATATCCATTGATGGTATAGGGTCCGACGTATGAAAACCCGCTTGGGTAACCAAACTCCACAATGGTCATGCCTGTACTTGGTCGGAATGTTCTGAAAATGAAGGCCAACTTTTAGTTGAACACTCATGTTTAAACGCCGTTTCTAATAGTATAGTTGAACCTGTGTATAAAGACCACATAGGGAACAAAACGATATAGTCTTTGTTAAGAGGCTGTCACAAGGTCCTATATGCATAAAATGAATAATTGGGACACTAAATGTGCTATAGACAGGGACTCGCTTTTCCAATGTGGTCTCTAGCTCAGGTTTGACTATATTTCAGTAAAACCATGACGGTCAGTTCTCTTTTCAAGGCCATAGTATACGAAAATAATTCCTTCACTATTTCAACGCTTAACATATATTTTCCAGGTTGTACAAAAACACCATTGAAAATTGTAACCTGTCAATTTATGAACAACCATATTTAAAGTTAAGAGGGGGATAATATATTGCAAACGAAAATATGAGGCACTCAAAAGAGGTTACAGAATTTAAGGAACCCGTCAGATTGATTGTTTGGTGTTTTACGCAACTTTCAAACAAATGTTCAGTTATATCACGGCGTTTCCAAGGTAAGATACCAGTTCTACTGGTCCATTTATTATGACACAAGTCAGTCAGTCAATCATAATTATAACCCAGCAACCATAAGCGCCAAGGAAAGCAGCTAAAATTAACATTTTTAAAGTATTTGGTATGACCCGGCTGGAGATCGAACCAACGACCTCCCGCACCAACCCGTCAGAGCGCGACCAAGTTGGGCGCACCCTTTCCCTACTTTGACGTTGCGCGTTGTGCTCAAATAGCTCCAATTAAGACGCGTTCACTACATCACACAGACATGCACATAACCTGTCAAATAATATAGAAATATCTAGTGCAGAGGCAGCGGGAGACACACGAGTGTTTCGAGAATCAAATCAGGTTTTCGGCTACGAGTTGTGGGTTTATATTTCGTCATTTTGCACCTCAGCGTGATTCCATGGCTCTCTCGCATCACAATTCCACACGGCATTATTTCAATGTCGAAGTTTGTATGGTGTAGCACTAGCTGCCTTTATCGACCACCGGCGCAAAACGTTCATGTTTGTTTATTCCTTGTTTGGCTGATCCGAACAGGGTTGATTGTATGTTTTTCATTGCCAACAATTAAGACGATCGGAAGGTCAGTTGAAGGGGATATACTCAGGAATACCTACTCGTACACTACATCCAGGAATAATTCAGGGGGAAAGTTAGCCTGCTCCTACCATTACTTTATCGGGTCAGACTATCATGTACAATAAATAAGAGACACCCTGTTCATTGACCAAACCTTTTAACTCCGACAACAGTTTGTGTGTAACGGGAACGGGGTATAGGTTTAAATATCACTGCTACGGTCTTGTCGTAGAAGCCGGCTTTATTAGCGACGTTGGTAGAGTGGTATACCTTTTGTTAAAGTTAAGCAATGTTAATCGCGGTTGGTACAGGGACGGGTGACCCGCGATGGCTTTAGGGCGGTACACGTTACATGTGTATTGATTCCAACTATCAAGTTGTATTGATCATCCGTACAATTTACGAAAACCAATTGTATATTTAATACTTTACTATATAGCGATATATAATGGGGGAGGTGATTAATCTAGTCACCCTTGTTAGTTCGTGACCAACGTACTACTTCGTTATAGTAAACTGGGTACCAGACTAGATGATGGTTTTTAACCACCCTTATTTAAGTTTAACACAATGTACTTATACATACCCGACACATGATTCGACCACAAGAGACTGTAACGTCTCAACAAGGATAGTGGTTTTTATCGTAAACGCAGGGGCAGATACTTCATTCTCCACGTGGTATGACAGACTAACCTGTAACACACAGTTATTTGAATATAGAGTTACAAACAGGTCTTCGTCCAAACATATCTCCCTTATAAAGCAACCAAACCAAATTGTTGTTGGTACGCAAAGGAATCGTCTCAGCTAGTCGATTGCTTTGAGTATCAACAATGTATGTTTAAAGGTCAAATGAAAATGTAAGTAGTTGAAATGTTCTAATTTAGTTGACTGGTCGCAATAATAATATGGATCGTGAACAAATAGTATGCATGTATTGTTTTCGAAATTTAAACACAAATACTGTTGAATGTTATTTTTGTCGATTTTTGTTTTTCTAAATTGCCGAATGTATGATGAAATTAGAAATTTATTTCTATTTGATATATATTCAAGCGACACCAACATAACTAACTTGTATTCATTGTTCCATAACGACTCTCCTATTTCATATATATGTTATGAAATTATTGTAAATACATCATTCTCAGCTTAATAATGTTAATTAAATAATAAATATTTGAAATTGTCTTTTTCATTGGTATTGTCATTGTTATTGCTAGTGTTATTGTCATTATTATTTGATATTGTTATTGTCGCCATGATGGGTACTCAACTGAATCTTCTCTGCATGACGACTCTTGTGCGTACTCATGATATATGTTCTGAAGTTCAAATAAGTATTTAAGGAGATGAACTCATTATATGTATCTAGATATTTGAATACTCGTTATAATATGATCTCTATTTATACGTATAGTATAACTCAATACGGTTAAGTATTAGCGGTGCTCTATTAAAACCTTCATTGCACATTTCAATATCCCGCTTATAAGAATATCTTTCATGGCGAATCACTTATTTACTTTTGAATTAGTGTGATCAACACCCAGCTCAATCTCAACCTTCTATTAATTCGAATAATTACTATAGTCCCTTCCAAGTCGAGATAGCTTGTGTCGACTGTGTATGTACTTACCTGAGCAATAGCAGTTCCCTGTCCAGTGGCTGTGAGTGAGATGTTTCCATCATTCGTAAATGTGATTGGCAAAAATGTGGAATTCACAACTAGTTGATCATGGTCGATCTAAAGAGAAAGATCCAGTTATGAATTGTTAAATCCATTTACCACCATATTTCTTTTAAATAAAAGAATACTGTACGGATACGATGTACTTGTGCATGGTCTCTAATTGACTAGCCCTAGTGTACTTCGTTATTCATTGACGGGGGTATAACGCAGATATATTTCTTTTAAATCATTTGAGAACTGACTGCATGTATAGTAAACAAGAGAACTGACTGCATGTATAGTAAACAAGAAAACTGACTGCATGTATAGTAAACAACACTCATAGATACGATGATGCAGTCTGGATTGAAATCAAACTACAAAATGGTGACACGTTGTTGTAGGGGTGTATATACAGATGTCCAAACAGTAGAAAAGATAACAGCAACAAAATGTTGAACATATGCTATATATCAAAAATTATTATTAGGTTACTCTCACTAGTTATTTGTGGGAGACTTCAACTACAGAAGATGAAATGGGAATTACTTAATATCAAATAAGTTTACTGAATATGCATTCGTCCAATGCATCAATGACTTATACACGTTCTTATACCAACACGAGTTATCATCTATTATTACAATTTGACCGTATATGCTCAGTCAAAGAAAACAAAGAAAAACAATCCAAATACAACTTCAATAAAGCAAATTACATTTTGATCAGTGAAATATTATGTGAACTTGAAAGGAAAAAACGGAGACGATGCGGGAGTGCAGCGGTCATTGGATGACTTTACAAACAATCTTACCTAGTTAAATGAATCCTAAGAGGCTGAATTCTAATATCGACCAGGAAACGAAAGTCATTAGCAAAGAAAGAACACAATGGACATCATGGAGATGCTACCTACCTCATTAGAAAGTCAAAGTACAGTCATTTGTGCTTAGTCTTAACTAAAGAAGAAGAACCGATTCCAGTCGGCCATATACATGATAGTCACCCCTAGAGGACATCGTTATTAACAACCAAACCAGGCTCAAGGCTATAAGCGAAATAAATCCTTCAAAATCACAAGGCCTGAACGAAATCCACCCAAGACTGCTGTATGAATGCAAATGCCAACTACACAAACAGTTATCAACACTCTACAAAACATCATTTGAAGACGGAACATTTACCAAACATTGAAAATATGCCAATATCACCCGATCTTTAAATCAGGAAATAAATATATTGTTGAAAAACTACAGACCAATCAGCGTCTCTTCAATATCAATATCAATATCAATATCTTCTATAAGGGACGCTATAGTCAATCATATAGAAAAAAAACAATAAACCATCCAAATTTCCACCTGGTTTCAGAAAGGGCAAATCCTGTACTACTAAGTTAATGGAATGTATAAAAGATTGGACTTCAACTCTAGATGAAAATAATGGACTTCGTGTCATCTTTTTAAAAAAAAAAAAACAGCATTCGAAAATGACCCTCACAGGAGACTACTAAAAATGGTCAAGGCTCTGAGTATCAAAGGAATGGTGTTTTATGGGGTAATTTACTTTCTTATTAAACGCCATCAACGATTAGTTATGTATGGTACACATTCAACTTGGGAAATAATTACCAGTGTTGCCAATGTTGTGTTATTGGACTGGTTTTATTTTTAATATTTATTAACTTCATTCCAGAGTTTTATACTGTTCAGTAAAACTATTTGCTGACGAGACAAAACTTTACTCTATGACTAATACTGCAGAACAAAAATAACTATTACAGAACAATATATTCAAAGTTTGTGGGTGGGACACTCGTTGGTAAATGACATTCAATGTGAAAAAGTGTTAATCTATGCACCTTGAACCAAATATACCAAATGATGTTCTACACAAAATTCAAGATGTTAAACAAGATAAAGACCTGGGAGTTATCTTCGAACAGAAACTAAATTTCGAAACTCACATAAATGCCAAAATCTCTAGTAAGGCCACATCTGAAATATACGTCTGTAATTTAGGGACTCTCATGCAAAAAATATGCCGAATCAATTGAAAATGTTCAACGAAGAGCCACCAGGATCCTCGGAATTTTATGAATAAAATCCTATCCTGAAAGACTTTTTGAACTAGGACTACCAACACTGGAACATAGACGGCTAATGACAGATTCAGTACAAACATACACATTAATAAACGAAAGCGATAAAACATCGATTAAATTACTAAATAACATTGTTGAAACAAGCGGGCACGAATACTAACTATATAAACCTAGAGCAACAAACTGATAGGGAAATGAATGATTGAAATAATTCCTACCTAAGAAAGTCGAAGCACCAGCACCCAATGCATTCAAATCAAAACTAAATAAACTCTGGTATGTTCCAAAGAAATGTCATGCTAAATGTTATAATCCCTACTGAGTTAATAATAAATATTAGGAGTAAATATTCTAAATAAAAAATTAAATGAACAAAAATTCAAACGTGTTCAAGAATTGTAGCAGGAGAATCTAACCATTTGCTACAAGTACCCATTATACAGCGGGCGGCTCTGAAAACATATGGGCAGATACGCGAGAAGTCTCTGTAATTGAAAGTATACACGCGATAAGGTTTTGAAGCAATGAGACAGGGGAAGGGATTCTCATAACAAGCGATTTTCCCCTTGTCAAATTGATTTCAATTTTCTAGGTGATTCCAAGAGACGTACTGCTGTAGAGGCGTCAGTATGAAGGATCGAGCTTGCCGAGTATAAACGAGTTGTGTCAAAAACAAATATGTATAGCTGTAAATAATTGTAAAACAAGATTTCATATGTGTGTGTAATCAAAATCAAAAGTAGAAGTAATAAACACAATCAGTCATGAATTAAAATATTGAAGACAAACACGTGATTAAACATTATCGCATAATTCCAATATTGGAAAACAAACAGTTAAAAGACCTACAAAGGTAATAATACATATAAGTCTTAAAACAACTACACGAACTATATGTTATCCCGTTGGTTAAAGTCGAATGACGCATGTCAAAGTAACTTGTGTCAGACGTAGGAAAGAGTGTTAGCCCGGCTGGCAGTACTCGATAATTATCGAAGTGAATGCAATAGTAACCACTGTGGTGGTTGAACGAGTTTACCTACCCTGACTGTTTTCAACACCATGGCGTCTGTTGTCTGTACATTAAATGAGTGCGAAAAGTTGTAACCAGCTGTGACATCTATATCAAGGTCTAGGGCTCCAGTAAACATAGATCCATATTCAGATAGCGCCTGTATCCCCATAACGGTGTCCTAGAAATCAGAGGAATTCGAATAAAACGTTAATTCATGTACGTGTGACACACACAATAACAAGATCCGCAAGATTATCAACATTACGTCGAAACTAGGTTTTAGATACACAAACGCATGTGTTTCCTGAACAGTACTCTACATAGTAATTTTCCAAAACTTGCGGAGTTCCGATTCAAAGTAACGTATGTACCCTTGATTAAAGAACGATATAACAAAAAATACTACCTGAGTAGATGTAAATCCACCATTAGCGTTTCTTTTTGTCAAAAGCCATTTTGCTATTGGCAAACCCTCGGCAAGTTGGTTTGTTTCAATCAGGTACAACAGACCATATGCTGCCGTTTCAATATCGAGAGGTCGAGTAGACGACAAATAATAGTCATTCCATCCATTGTCACGTGCATTCGCTTTCCAGTATTTCAGCCCGTCTGAAATGTATTTTACTTTATTTATTTTATTCATATAATTTGCTTGTTTATATGCAATTAGGAAAATAGCATAAGCTCTGTTCTAATAAAATAACATTTGACTCCCTATAAACTGGAACATATGACAATTCGAATACACCATTTAACCCTTACCAATTCCTGGAACGAAACTGTCGTTTGATTATAGATAAGCAGCAGTTTTGATTAAGTCAGCTGATGTGCTGTTAGATACGGTACTATCACTGGACTTAAAGAAACCCTTACTGTGTTCCAATTCTGCATTCACACGGATCCTGGTGAGAACGCAGACAAGGAACACGTAATGTCTTCCATTTAACCTTCAATGAGACCCCACATTGGCAATTAGTGAAAGGAGGCGAAAGAAATATTACTGTATTCACTTTCTCTCAGTGTGAGTCCTTAGTATCAACCTGTCAATGGAGGTGAAAGGAACATTTATCGTATTCACTTAACCTTCAGTTTGGTCCATGAGTGTCATCCAGTCAGGGGAGGCGTAACAAACACATGGTGTTTTCAATTTGCCTTCAGTTCGATCCTAAAGTGTCAACCGGTCAATGACGGCGAAGGAAACACTTACTGTCTTCCACTTTATAATTCAGTTCCAACCAAGTGTAGGCATGTGCAGCTTTGGCGCTACCGGCCTTCGCCAATGCATAACCTGTCAAGGCTAGGTCATAAGCATCTGTCATTTGGTTCAAATTAGCTTCTAAATAAGCTCTAGCACGAGCCGCAGCCAGTTGTGTTCTGTGAATAGTTGCCTGGAAATAAACAGTATGCTAACGATATCAGGATAACAACAGGTGTGGATTATATTTTCATAAATTTATTTCACTTTGTAATTTCGGATGTCGAGGATAATCATGATGACGGACATCGATCGTCCAAGGTAATCACTAATTAAATATCGAACACAAAATCTTTTATTGAATGCCATCGTTGTTAAATAAATGGATACTGCTAAACGGAAGTTTCTTAAAGCCTTTTATGACTAATTGACGAACAGTGGTGAGTAAGATCAGACTGCGTAGATGCGCAGGATGATCTTGATCTACACCGGTCGCAAACTTCTTACCATTTGTTTTTTGTAGAACATCGCTCATTAATTTTGAAAGTTACACAGGAAAGGCAGTGATATAACCACAAACCATCTTAAAAAAGACAGGAAACGCCTTAAAATACAAAATGGTTCCCCACTTACGTTGTCTCCTACCAGTTCGTTCTCCACCAATGTTAATAGGACATAGGCAGTTAAACTGTAACCATCCGAAGCACCACCCTAGGGAAATAATGATTAAAATTGGAATGTACATAAATCTGTCAAGGTATATCTCCCGCACACACCTTTGTAGAGAGCATACTGGGTTTACTGCGTTGGTAAGGATGTAATATGGATGCTTATTGATTGTCGTAGTAAGAACGTTTTAAAACGCAATGGAGATCATACGCATTGGAGCGCGTTAGACGCAGAGAGAAACTGACTGGATCGTTTAAATGACGTATAATGAACTTGAAATCTCCGTTTGTATTTCGTATTGACTAGCTTCTCCTTGCGCGCATCGACATTTTGAGGACGCAGTGACGTTTACGTCTGAGTGTGACGGGAGAATTATGGAAGTGTTGTTAAACCATATTGTCTTTCTGTCATGTATTGTTTTCATTAACAACATGTGTGTTACCCTTCTGATCACGACGCAACAAACGCAGTTGTTATTTATATAGCATGTACAGTAACAAATACACAAAGTTTGTTTATTTCATGGTTGGCTTCTATGTTAGTTGTTCTGTTAGTTGGTTTGTTTTTGGGTTGCTCTGTTATTTGGTTTAATTGTGGGTTGGTCTGCTAGTTGATTGGTTCATTTAATTACAAACGATGGTAGACCATGCGTAGATTGCACGTACATGTATAGGCTCATATTTGTATGCAAATTTTGGAATGCACGTACGTGCAGGCTGGTATCGACTAAATTGTTCGCAAAGGTTGTCTGAAGCATCACATAATTATATTGGTATGCATTGCTTAAAAGGGTACAGTCGTTTATGTAAAGGGACTGATACCAGTCCACACTGACCTGTAAAGAGGAGTCATGAACGTATCCCACTCTTCTCACCGATCCATCCGTGTTGACCTGTCTAGCTAACCAGGACAAGCCCCTCGTCAGAACATTGTCGTCGATAAGTATATACCGGCTAGCTTTATTGAAGGACTTCATCACGAACGCCGTTAACCTGTGAATATAGTTGGTAGGGCTTATGTAATTATTGTTTTCGAGAGCGCAAAACAATGGTTCGTTCCCGGTCGGGTCATACCAATACCTTCACATATGGTAGTAGTGGCATCTCTCCTTGGCCCTCGGGTTTGATCGTTGGAATAGTTGTACTGATGTACTGGTGTCGAGATCAATTCACCAGAAGTAACGGTAATTAACACATGAAACTGTTGTTTGACCTAAATACTAGTGAAAGCAGATCAATGGCTTCAAGAAGAAAGACTGTATCTGTATCTGGAAAAGTTAAAACCCTGTTGCGTGAAGCCCATGAAATGCATCTTACCATGTACTGCCTTGGTTTGTACTCCAGATTCCAAACGACCCATCGTACTGTTGGTAGGTCAGCTCTCGCTGGTACCCTGTCTCCATATACTGTATCACCTTGTCCTTGAGCGAGCCGGTAAACATCCCTTTACCCTTCAGATACTCGGCTATAGCGATATCGGGCGCCATCCCGGACATTGTCTGCTCTCCACAACCACTGGGGAATCTAAGTAAACGGTTCATGTTGTTGATAGACGTTCCCATAAAGTCACCTGTCATAACAAAATGATACATAAACATATGTAGCTAATAACAGGTTAACACGTTTAATTCAGTATCGATGTCATATATGGTCTGTTTTCCCCAAAATAATGTGTTTGTTCCTTTCTATTGTGTTAACAACGCTTTAAACAATGTTTCAGTTATTTGACGGAGTTACCTGCGTAAATTACTCTTATGTCTCGACTATTTATTCTGGAACCAAAAGGTCATATAAAATCCTGTGTGCTAGTGAAGTAAAGCCATTACTACAATGTTCAAAGTCATTAAATGAACCGGTCGGGGATTATACCTATGGTCTCTTGTACCTCTTGTAGACGCTTTACTACTAGACCATCGAGGCGGTACATAGCGAGATAGGTTTATGACAAACAAATTTGAACAGAGAATTACCTATGACAGACACGTGAACTATCTCCGATCCTTTCACAACATTGGTCGGTGTCTTAACAGGAACAGACACGTTTGACCCGGGAATCAGGATGACGGGGATGTTGAAATTTACTTCCACACCTTCGGGCTGAAAAAAGAAATTAATTAAGTTGTTACTTTATGAGTAATGGAAATCGTAAGTATCAACTAAGCGATGGTATTCGAATTACACCACGATGACGCTTAGCCACCATTATATCCTTACTTCAGATGTTTATTAGATGTGTTTGTTTCTTTATTTGTTTTCTTACGCTGCCTTCAAAGGTACTGAGCCCCATATATAGATAAACATATTGAAATGTTGTAAGTTCTGCAAATATTGCTAAAAGTGACGAAAAAGTAAGAAATTACTAGTTCAAAGATATGTTGGCAGTAAAATTTGAAAAACAAAAAATACTGGATAGACATACCCAGTAAGGTACATTTTTGTAGTCATACAAATGTACAAAATGTACCTTACTGGGTATGTCTATCCAGTAGCAATGAAGCATAAACTATCAATATTTAGATGTGTATTGTACTGGAAGTTAACTCTTATTCTATCCCAGAATTATGATTCACATTTCAATACTACCTTTGAACAGTTTTACAAAATTAACTATACTATGTATAATTTGGAGGTCTAAACTTTTAACAGTGTTTTTCGTTATATTGCGATGTTCTCTAGGTGAATTACCAATATTACCGGTTGTATGTGTTCTGACACCAATGCATTAGTCGAAATGCTATCCCTTCAACCCTGAGCGCTATGATGCAAAGTACTTCTAACATGCGGTATTGGTATGTGTCTCAGGAATGTTTTAAACCATTGACATACAGTTTAAAATTATTCTAAAATATCCAGCAGGAATCCTCCGAGTGTTTAAATCCGCGGAGTTCCCCCGTTTAGACTGATATTTGTTTGTCACTCAGAAGTCATAACTAATTATTCATAATACAGATGGTGATTTGTCTTTTGAAATCAGCGTAGCAGCAGTTTATTGTCATGCATTTATCTTTGGTTTGCTTTGCATAATGACTATCTATTTTTTAAATGATTAACGAGTGCACATATACATGAATAAACGTAACATACAACGATTGATAACTCAAACATAGCGATGGTGCGAAGTTATTTATGGATCCCGTTCTATTCGAGTAGACGTCAGTTCACTTTACCATGATTTCTTTTTTACAATTTTTCTTCAAAGATAGGTCTATAAAAACATTGAAGAAAAACTATTTATTCAAACATTTCAATTAACAAGAGATGTCAACGGTTAGCCGGTTAATCGATTAATTGGTTAGTAATTCAAGTAACTGAGTTCTCTGAAATATAGATAGAATATATGCACAGTTGTGTTTCACCTTTTGTTATTTTCAATTTGCCACACGTTTCATAACTGAAATTGTACGGATGACTGTTTGTTTGTGTAGTGTTTATGAGTGAGGGTTGACCTTACCATTAATTAAATGACAGTTTATTTCGATATTACACAACCGGAAGCAAGTGATTATTAATTGTCTATGAATTTATCCGTTTAACCGATTAACCGGTTATTAATATCGGTAACATTTGACATCTCTACAATTAACAATGCAATTTATATAAAAACAATAACACGAGGTAGAATATGTGAGAGAGAGAGAGAGAGAGAGAAGATATATTCACTGTATATACACACACACACACATAAATAAGTATATACACACATACATACATACATACATACATACATACATACATACATATACATACATACATACATACATACATACATACATTCACACACATATAAATGACTAGTTAATATTACCTTTACTAACAGCTGTCTCCTGACGGCATCGGCAGCTAGGATACTTTGGGCTTTCATGACTATGTCTATTTTACCTATTTTCTCGGGTAAAATTGGGATAAACACCGCTTTAGCTGACCCTGCTGGAACCTATGCAAGCGAGATGTATGCAATTCGTTAGTCGGAAAAAAGGGGAAATACGAAGAACCTACCACATATCATACCACATATTAGGTTTTTAACTTTTCACTGATTGTGAAACGAATTTTTAACATATAAAAATTACGCTCGATGTCTGCAACTTAACCAAATTCCGCCCTGTGTTCGTGAAAAACATCCCAAAAGTAGAATCCGCTGGTCGCACGATTCGAACCTGGGACCTTTTTATATATAAGGATCGGCAAAAACCCTATCCTACGCCAAAATATGAATGCAGACAACTTTATAAACCATTCCCCACATATGAAAAACCTGTAGAAGATGACTTTGACAATATCAAGACAAAATATAGAAACTCTATATAGCAAAGCATACTTATCAGATAAAGATGAAATCATTATGAGCAATTTGTTCTTTTACTCGCATTAATTTCCAAAGCCGTCTGCATCTAAATGGGCCAGATTGTGGGAAGGTTAAGCCCCCGGCAATATGTGTGAACTTTTCCTGAACATATTACACGCTCATCTAATGAACAGCTCACCGCATTATGTGTTAAAATGTAGGAAATCATTGTTTCCAGAACTCAAATAATTACCTCCCTTTTCGGCCGTTTTGATCAATAACAAAATATTAGTAAGTATTGTTGAAGTTTATTTGAAAAAGGATATATGCTAATTAGGAATCACAAACTCATTTGAACTTGACATTCATATTATTTTGAAGTTTTTGTTTTGGCCCTTTGGATCAGCATCTTGATTAAATTATTTTCGTTAATTTAAGAATTGTTTGATGATACTATATTTGATTTACACTTTCCATAATTCAAATGATATGGTTATCGAAATGACCGCCTTCTGCTCGCCAAATGGCTGTTAAAGCGAGCACGAGGTTAAACAAAAGTGCCGTACTGCGAGAAAACAAACATCATGGCATCTGCGTACTGTATCGACCAGATCAGCATTGATTCGGACCGAAACATTCCGTCTTAGGGAAATAGAGGTAAAGACCAAAGATTCCTGAAACAGAACATCACTAGGAAGTATAAAGTGTCTGTCCGGGTTGGCCTACGCGGCATGCTTAAGCTGATCAGGGTCGACGCAGAGTCCACAGTGTTGGTTTTCTCGCCGGACAGCTCAAATAAAGACCATCAAGCTAGTTAACTAATGAAATACTAGGCACTATGTAAACTGTTTTCGTTAAAAATAAAAGAAAAATACAGAAAATTCTGCCCTGACAGGTCCAATAATTTAGAAAGCACCTACGGTGATATTTGTGACGACAGGTTTCGCCGTGTATGTATTGTACTGGGATGCATTTGCCCCGTGACTCGTGATGATTTTAAAGCTGGAGGATTCTTCCAAGGTAGTCACCACCTGGAATATGGAAATAGTTGTACCTGATGTAGACATGGATCAGAAATAATATTTGGTTTCCCTCTCACACACTATGTATCTGTTTCATTGATGAAAGGCTTGGTACCAACTGCACACTCCCCTCTGTCGTGTATATATATAATCTAGGCATTCACTAGTGTCATGTCCCGACAGCAATGGTATATTGTATGGTACCATGTCGCACATTTATGTTTTAATATACTAGCTTGTGTTATAATTGCTGTTGACACTTTCGAATAGTTAATCTAATATGTGAAAACTCAATATAATAATTGGATTTTACAGGTAAAGTGCCAAGAATGTTGATGGATCCTATGAACTTAGACATATATATATACTATATGCGAACTTTCAATATGCTAGTATTTTAAAAGTAAGTATCATATTGGGCTTGACAAGGAACGTGCTTAAACTGATGTTGGAACTTACTTATAGATATATCATATGTGAAATTTCAAAATAATATCTATAGTTTACAGCATATGAAATCATACGAATCAAATTGGGCATTCCATGAAAAGCGTTACAACTGTTGGTAGACTTTTTGTATAGTTTGTCTTATATTCAACATTCAAGTATAGGTCAGCATTCTGAAATGTCGTATTAAATTCGGCTTGACAGGAAAGGTTTTGAAAATGCTGTTAAAGCATTATCAACGGGTATATACTGTCGGAAATTTTAAATCATATTTTAGTCTCCAGCATCTGAAAATTAATATTCAAATTCGAACATATTGTCAGAACTTTCAAAAGTTAATCAAATATGTCAAAAATAAATAGTTTTTGGTCGAGGGAATATGATTTGAAGGAAGACGTTTGGTTTATTGTTGTTGATACTTACAAATAGATCATGGGCCATATAGTTGAACACATTGGCTTGCAGCACCAGCTCCTCCCCTCTGATCACTGAGTACGGTAGGTTTAGACTGACAAAGAACGGTCGGAAGGATTTAAACTGGAACCAGAATAAGCAAAATTGAAGAAATATTTTTGACTGAAACCAAAGACTAATAGTATACAGAATTGAAGCCAAAGAAATATATAACTGCAGCCACTAAACTTGAACCAGAATAAGCACAATTGAAACATTGACTGCAAATCCAGTTGGTAGCGACGCGGGCTGTCTCAATGAGTTATGAGTTCGAATCAAAGCTCGGCCAATATTCTGTCTTACGTGTGATAATATTCAATGCGACACGCGTCAAGTGGAATAGCAGCCAGTTGCTTGGAATAGTGTTGTGTGGAGTGCTGGTGTGAGAAACCAGTTAAACCATGGGTAGGAAAACTGGCCTCCGTAATATGACTGAAAATTTGTTGAAAACGGCGTTAGACCCCAATCAATCAATCAGTAACTGCAAATCAAGACGAGTAGAATACACACTTCAAAGCAGTAGAATAATAACTGGAGCAACTTAACAATGCGTTGAAAAACACGTATCGTGACACCGTACAAGTCTAGAAGAGCAAAACACAAAACAATAGTATTCATAAAAAATAAACGTGGTCATTTACCACAATATTTTTCATCTAGTACCATAAACAGTTGGACAAATCAGCACACACTTTTAGAAATGCTAACGATTCTAGAAACATTAGAATGTTACACACACATGAATGCTAACTATTATCTTTCCATCAACCGTTAGAGACTGGAACCAGCTGCCTGATGGACAAAGAAATGCTCTTTCAGATGCTGTGAAAACACATTAAAAGTAATATAACACTGGAGAGCGGAAGTACCAAAGTTGACACAAAGGCCTTAGGACTAATTGAAGATACAGTCTATTGTGTACCTGTGGAGATGTTGCTATTATTGCATTATATGACCATCTGTTTTCAAAGAAAATTGCTGGTGGTCTAGTGTTGACCAGTGGAGATATTGGAAACACGCATTATCATATACCAATATGTCCATTCTCCGACCAACCAAGCATACATTCCATTAATAAGGTATCAACGTTGGCCCTAAACTCTTAATAGCTGGCTTTATGCAGACAGTACATTGCTATACGATGTAAATTACTCCATTTCTTTACACTTATATGAATATATACACCAAACTAAAATATGTTAGCATTAGCGACGGGGATTACCAAACATACGTAAATACTAGCAATTAACCTTTGATCGTTTTTATAAAGTGCCATAACTCCATTTATCTACACTTATGCCAATACATACACCAAACTTAATACAGAGGCATGTATCTTATTGATTTTTTTAAGTAAGATATAGATTACTATTATAAATGCTCGGTGACATTCAGTGTTGTAGCATACATGGTCAATTATCAAGAGAGTCAGGCTGGTTTTAGAAAAGGTTTGTGTACTACCGATAATGCATTTGTATTGTACTCTATTATTACAAAATACCTACAAAAACGTAAACCTGTTTATGTAGCTTTAATAGATTTCAAAAAGGCATTTGACTCGTTAAATCGTTCATTATTATATAAAGTTCTACGTAAAAACAATAACACGATTATGTCTAAATATGATTCTGTTAAAGGTGTTGTTGAAACGAATCAGGACTCTCCAATATGTTTGATTGTCCGTTACGATAACGTCAAAGCTGTTATACTTTGATCGTAAATGAGTTACATGGGTTTGTTTTAATTAACAATATATGGGTTATACTATTGTACCCTGATATTACTGGATTTTTTTAAATAATATTTGCAGATAATATTACATGTGTATCTGATACTGTTGTTACAACGGCAGCTAAATATTCATCATGACTTTTGCGAGGAATATAAGCTAGAAGTTAATATAGACAAACAAAATCCACGTTTTTTAAGAATGGTGGGCAGCATTAAGACATGAGGCTTGGTCTTATGCAGATGGTAACATTGAAGTTGTAAACGGTTATGACTATGTTGCTAACTATTTCACATCTAGATTGGTCTTTGTATAAAATGGGCAATTAAGTCGAAACCTTTTTTTTACATGGGTTCCGTTCTTTACAAAACTATTGGTACACTGTATATATCTTTTAACACATTCATGGTTCCTTGGTTAACACACCAGTACTAGGCTAGGAAATGTGCTTGGCAGTTATGTTATATGGCTCAGAGTTGTGGGAACTGAATAATAATGTATGTGTTGATAATGTACACATTCTAGGTTGCAACAGGTTGTTAAATTTTCATCTGAATCCTTGTGACGATGTTGTCCTAGGTGACTTAGGATGTTATCATATGTATGCATATTTACCCAAACGTTGCATTAACTACTAGACTCGACTTTCTAATATGCCAAATACTTGATGTCCTAAATTATGTTATAATATGCCTGTTTATTATTATCATTATTATTATTATTATTATTATTATTATTATTATTATTATACCAAATGTATATAGCACTTTTATCATAAAATACATACGTTCAAAAGTGCTTAACATACAAACACATATATAGTATTACAATAATGCAGGTTTCTACATGCATGAAGTATGTCTCCTGTTATAAATAAAATAAATCTACACCTGGCGCTATATGATGTGTTTTACGTTGAATATCGAAATTTACCGTTTTCGTGAGGAGCGCTTCTTTTTCACCGATGGCAAATCCACAGAATATGCACTACACACGTTATATAACATGTTTTCTGGATAACTGTTGTTCACTCTAAGGTGCGTAATTTTAATCTAAACTTCAACCTCTGCGTTGATATTTCACCAACTCGCGAAATTCGTGTGCAGAATTTTAAAAGTGTTAAAATAGCAAAGTTTCTATCAGATAAGTTCATTATAAGATAATTATGATGGGTAAGGTTTTCGAAAGTGGGTAACTTCTGTCAGAGAGAATATGTATAGGAATATGACGTTGGTTATATTTAGGAAATTCAATTTGTTGGTAATGTTAAATTGTTCTTATGTTTTTACACAACTATGTTTTAAAAGACCAATGCTTACACATGTGGAGAACCAGGTGTATAGAAAATAGAAAACTTTAATTATATGTGTATTATACCACACACGTGTCTGTTGAGTCATATGTAAATGCTTTTGATGTAACTCAATTTCGTAAATGTTTAGCTTCATTTAAATATTCTCTGCATAGTTTTCCTGTTGAAACTGGTAGATAGTATGGCATATAGAGAGAAGAACGCATGTATCTATACAGTGATTGTTATATTGAGGATGAATTTCATTTTTGCTAAACTGTCCTCTGTATACTGATGTACGGATTGTTTATATTCTAAGTTATTACAGAAAACACCATAGACATTTTCAATTGTTTAGTGTCCAGTACAAATACTACTATTTTACGAAATTTATATTTTATATGAACATCTTCAGCGATTTGTTTCTTCTCCTTTAAATTCGTTATACATATAAAAAAGGTAAACGTCTTGTTCGTAAACATAAATCTTAAGCAATAGGTAAACCCACCCTCTTTACACGGAAGAAGACAAAACACACCATAAAGAAAACATACTAGGTCAGTTTAGTAGAAGGCATTTAAAAAGTGTTGTGAAAACATAAGCTATCAACACGGTAGAACGAATTCAGAAGGCTTTGTGAAAACGCACGACATCAATACAGTAGAACGCAGTTAAAAGACTTTGTGAAAACGCACGACATCAATACAGTAGAACGCAGTTAAAGGGCTTTGTGAAAACGCACGACATCAATACAGTAGAACGCAGTTAAAAGGCTAATTGAAAACGCACGACATCAATACAGTAGAACGCAGTTAAAAGGCTCATTGAAAACGCACGACATCAATACAGTAGAACGCAGTTAAAAGGCTTATTGAAAACGCACTACATCAATACAGTAGAACGCAGTTAAAAGGCTTATTGAAAACGCACGACATCAATACAGTAGAACGCAGTTAAAAGG